>JAYJMB010082902.1:0-21578 GCA_036873735.1 Pouteria campechiana
TAAAACAATTGCATAAGAATAACAAATATCTAAGTATAAAAACGTATCTTATGAGTGAATGAAATCCACTCATCAGCCACACTAATGAGCACATCCATTAAAATGGATAAGGATGAAAAATGTTAATCTATCTGTCAAAAATTACATAGAAGCATGATAGGATCTCTTTTATATTTAACTGCAAGTGAACCGAATATTATGTTTAATGTATCATGTGTGACTATTTCAGTCTGATCCTAAAGAATCACATCTAATTGTTGTTAAGAGAATATTTAGATACCAGTTAGATACTTTAAATCTTGGACTATCATATCCAAAAGGTTCAAACTTTGAATTAATAGGGTATTCTGACTCAGATTTTGCTTGATACAAAGTAGACAGAAAAAGTACCTCTAGAATATATTAGTTTCTTAGAAGTATGATCATATCATTGTTTTCAAAGAAACAAACATCTGTAGCTTTATCAACTACTGAAGCAGAATATGTAGCTGTAGTTAGTTATTGTGCACAAATTTTATGGATGAAACAGTAATTGAATGATTATGGGATAAAATATGTTGATACTCTTATTAGATGTGACAATACTAGTGCAATAAATCTGACAAAGAATCCAGTACTACATTCAAGAACTAATCATATAGAGGTCAAACATTACTTCTTAGAGACCATGTGGCAAATCATGACATTTGCTTAGAAAATGTACCAACTGAAAATTAGTTAGCAAATATTTTTACAAAACCTCTTCCAAAAGATAGATTCTATAAAATTAAAAGACAACTCGGTATAATAGATCCATGCACGTAAAATACATATTTGATCCTAATGTTTACATGCCTAAAAACATTCATAAATATTAAATAAGTTAATCCAGAAGTAAAATAAAAGTAGCACAGAATCTCTGAACTTCACTTAAAGTGCTTCAGAAGGAGAATAGAAATTCTATCAATACAGTAAGCGTTCATCATAAATCCCATAGAAGTTTTGCAACACTCCCATAGAACTTCTGAGATCATTAACACAGAAGTTTTGTTGAACTTTTGATCTGTACAGAATCTCTGCTCCTCGAATTTCACCTCTGCCATAAGGTCTATAGAACTTCTGAGGCTGTTAACTCAAAAACTCTATGTAAATTATGTGTTGCATAGAACTTCTATTACACTACAACAAAAGCTCCGTTCTCTACTAAAACCCTAAGCTCAAAAACTCTGTATTATTTTCTCATAAATCTGAGCTCGTCTCTTAGAAAGGCAATTCAAAATCCTCCATCATCTACATTTTCCCTCCATCAAACTGCTCCCATTTTGATTCATCTCAGAGATTTTCCACTTCTATAATCTCTAAAATCTCTCTTGTCAAAACCCTAAGTTGAAAACTCTATTAGCTATTGCAAATGGCAAGGACAAAGAGGGTAAGCAAGAGAACTGAAGTTTCAAATTTGGATTCTAAAATAAGAAGAAGAGAGGCTTCAAAAGAAGAAACTCCAAGAAAAAGGAGAAGAACCTTGAGTAGCAACCTCTGCTTATAATAAGTTTAGCAAATATTTTGAGGGAAGGAAAATAATAAAGGGAAGAGCATTTTATTTTAAGGCATTTGGAGAGAATGGCCTAAATCTTGAGGTAATAAACTAGATTAAGTTCCAAGGATGGGAAAGCTTTATGAGCTATAAGGATAAATCATACACCAAAATGATTCAAGTCCTGGCTGCCAACTTCAATTACAATTCTAGGAAATGATGGATAGGAAAGATTGAGATAGATCTATCTTCAGAGAATATAAGAAGCACATTCAATATTCTTGAGATAGAAAATCAAGAAATTGATTGGCCATCAAAAAGAACAAAATTATTCTCAGATTTGGCTAAAGTGGAAATTAAAGAGAATGCATCTTATCTACATATCAATCACCTGAATTTAGATCTTAAGCTGGCTCATATGTTGATTTAGAACAACATATATCCCAAGATAGGAGGTACTAATTAGATCTTTGAAAAGGAAGCTAAGATCTTATGGGAACTAAAGCATAGGAAATGGTTAGATCTAGCTCAAATAATAGCTAATCAACTTTACTTGGTGAAGATATCTACTAAGTATTATCTACCTTATGATATGGTTATGAGCAAGATCATGACAACAGGAAACATTAATCTCTCCAAGGAAGATGGAGAAGAATACATGGCAAGAGAAGCAATAAATAAGGATACAGTGAAGAGAATTGGCTTTAAATTGACTCCACAAGGCTGGATCTCCCAAAAGCCAAGAAAGGAAGAACAAATGAAGAGAACAGAAGAAGAAGGAAGAGATAGGCAAGATATTATGGAAGAAGCAACAAGAGAAGAAGCCACATAAAGGAATGAAAGAGAGACAAAAATAGAAGAATCAGAAATTATTTTGAGAGA
The DNA here is from genome assembly GCA_036873735.1 of Pouteria campechiana. Lineage (NCBI taxonomy): Eukaryota > Viridiplantae > Streptophyta > Magnoliopsida > Ericales > Sapotaceae > Pouteria > Pouteria campechiana. Next base: position 2,396 of record JAYJMB010082902.1, read on the forward strand.
AGGACATGAAACAATGGTAGCAGTAGCGACCACCACATCTTTCACGCCCATCAGATCCCCATATCCCATGAGACCTACTATCAACCAACCATACCAACCACTTTGATTCCCACTATACAACCCATCCCACAACACCTAGAAGACAAACTGACAACGATTGAACACTATCTATCTACTCTAGCTCTTCAAATGAATAGAATGGATCATCAACTTAGCACTATCATGTCATCCATGATGCTGAGAGCTGATAAGATTGATGAATGACTTTACTCTCTACAATCTCTAGCAGAGTCATTCAGAAGTCAAACTTATCACCCTCATTTCTCTCCACATCCAACTCATTTTTTGTCACCTTCACATCACTTCTCTCTAGTCAAAACCAACTCTCCTATCATAGTGATGTCTTCCCCCCCACACTTCCCTCATCCATCCTCTCCTGCAGTTCTAAAGGTTACTCAACCTGAGAGTGAACCTATTGAAATTGCATCTTCCTCTCTTCCAACATAGCTTCCCTCAGTTTCAACTTCTAAAGTAAATCCTTGTCAAGTAATTGTTAGATATGGCAAATACTTCATAGTTCTATTTTATAGAGTCCATTTTCTTCCCTTAGGGCTAGCAATATGGCTGAACTAGACTTGGCTTGATCTCATTCGATTAGGAGAAGTAATCCCTGAACGAATTGTGGACCTTCCACCAGAATGGGACATACCCTCAATTCATCTAGAGTGGAGAAGACCTCCTACTCCTCCGCAAACTCCACCACAAAGTCCTCCACCTTCTCCTCCAAAGATATTCAATGATAATCATGACATTCTACTTCGTATTGCAAATCCAATTAGGATGACATTTTTTGAGTTTAAGAGTAAATCAAAGATCAATTTTGAAGTTGCAAGGATGTTTTTCTCTCAGTCCATCATTTTATCTCCTCAAGAACTTTCATTCTTAGAACTTGAGGATCCTAACATTCTCCATAGGATTCAACTTCTTCCTAACCCTCCATTGACTCCAAAGGACCACAAATTTTAAATTCCCGATAAAAAGTTAAATTTTCAAGGTTATTCTCAGAAATTTTGTTCACTCACTTCCAACTTCAAAGAAACTGAGAACCACCTTTCCATCTCCATCAAGACCTCTCAACAACATTAACATGACCAAGGAAGAGGTCAAATATTACACAAATACCAATTTTTAGGCAATTGCTGATAATCATCCTCTCCCATATCCTGAACTCAATGATACATCCATCCAACACAGACTTAGGATAACATATTTTCAACTAGCCCCAATACCAAAACCAAAAACTTCACCACCAACTTCTACAAAAACCAAAACCCCTAGAAAGCCTCCTACAATCCTAAAACCAAAACCATCATCTTCCACACCCTCATCTCAGCCATCCTCTTCCAAAACCAAGAGGAAGCCAAGAATTCCACTTCCAAAGGAATACAGAAGGCTTCTCTCTCCAGAATAACCATATACAACAAAGAGTATATAGCTATGATCAATGCAAACATAGAAAACCTCTTGAAAGAGCTTCCTGCAGTGTTTCTTGAGTTACAAGACCTAGAATTTCAAGAGCGCATTGATTTCATCTATGTTTCTGATTATGGACCAATAGCTTACACTCATGAACCTCCAGTTGCAATACCAAAAGACCCATTCTTTATCCCACCTCCTCTACCAAAAAGACCTAAGACAACTCCAAAACCATCTGTCTGGTAACCTAAACCTTCCTTTCTTAAAACGTACACCAGAAAACCTAGAATAACATGCTGATCCTGCTGTAGTTACATATTCATTTCTCACTTATTTTTGACTACTATTTTTTGATTGCAGTCATTTCATTTGTAATGTTAGTTCATTATCATTTGCTTATTTTGCTGTATCTAAAACAATGATGTATCTTCTTGTTCAAATGTAATTTATTGTATAAACTGTGAATGTCATTCTAATATACAAAATTTGATCATGATAATGTAATCACTTACTTATTCCCTTTTACTGTATTTTTGATTACGACAAAAAGGGGGAGAAATAGAAGAAAAATAAAGAATGATTTTTTTAAGCATATATTTAGGGGGAGCCCCACTAAGGAATAGATTGCATATTCTAAAATCCTTATTATGAAAGGTTTATCACTTAAATGTTTTGTCATCGTCAAACAGAGAAGACTGTTAAGTCTAACCCTTTTACTAAGCTTGATTTTGATGATGAATGAGACTAAACAAATTAGTTTTGATGATGAACAAACAAATGAGGAAATAATTAAGTTACTAACAAATTACTTTCCAAGTGTTGTAGTATTAATATCAAAACAGATTATGGAAAGTAATAAAGGAATGCTCAAATAGAAAAACATTCAAAAGTTACTTTAGAACTTACTTAGAATCCTAGCACGAAAAGATTAGAAGCTAAGAAGAAATCAGAAGTTATGCAAAATCACTCAGAAATAACCAGATGTAACTCAGAACTAAATCAAGAGCATCGTAGAACTTCTTCATAAGCAATATTCAACAAACAAAAGATGCATAAAAGCAAGTCAGAAACAATACAATGATGCACAGAAGCAATGCAGAACTATATGACAATATTCAAAAACAAAGCAGAAGTATTATCACACCACAAGAAGCTACCCTGAAGACAAGTCACGTAATCAGAACCGTGTCAGAAGAATTTATGGAGTAACAGAAGTAATGCAAAAGCAAAATAGCATTACATAGAAGTAATGTAGGACATGTCATGACCCATAGAAGTAGTGCAGAAACTGTGACTCACTATGTAAAATCAAGACAGAAGCACTCTTAGAAATATGTTCAAGTAAAGCATAAATCATGAAGATATATGGAAGCAAAGTCCAAGCTTCATAGGCAAATTAGAGGCTATTCAGAAACAACTTAGAAGAGATTTAGCCTACTCAGAAGCAATGTAGAATGCTGACATTGTATAGAAGCATTCTCAAAAGGCATTTATCCAAAAAGCATGATTCAAAGAAAAAAATTAGAATCCAAGCCTATGTTACATAAGTAAATCAGAAGCTGCTCCAAAGTTCTTCAAATGCTTAGAATATATCTATTGAAAATTAAAACAATGGATAAGAATTTTGAAGACGAAACTGCCAAAAGACTACTTAACACAAAAGTTCCACAGAAGTACTTCAGAAATTCTGTTGAAGTATAAATCAAAGCATAGAAGTTCTGAGGATGCACTCAGAAATTCTGAACTCTGATAAACTACAAAAGTCATCACCAAACCTACCTAACTAGTTTGAAAATGGTGCCAAAAATTATAATGGCTTAAATTTTAAATCTTATATAAAGAGGATTAAGACAACATAAAAACAATAACAGAGAGATTATACTAAAAATCATTTTGTTGAGAAGAGTATTCACAACTTTCCATTATTCAACTCCAGGTGCTACGTCACTACCAAAGCATTCAAAATTCTCAACATTAGAACTACATCAAATTCAAAAGGAGTTTGAATATGATCTCATTGCTTACTTTGTTCTTTCAATTAAACTTGAGATTTCATACTTGTTAGCCTAAATAAGAGGCATCATTATTGTACATTCATTTTGAAAAACCAAGAGTTAGTTGGTAAGCTCTGTAGAACCAACTATTTGTAAAAGTTTCTGGTTAGCTTTGAAAAACCAGGAAGTTAGTTAGTAAGCTTGAAAACCAACATGTAAGAGTTTTTGGTGAACTTGGAAAACTAGTAAGTTGTTGGTGAGCTTGTAAGACTAACAAGTGTTATAGTGGAATCTGAGTTCAGTAAAGAAGACTGACTGAGAGAAGTGGAGTAGGAACCCAGAAAGGGCCAAACCACTATAAAAATACTGTGTATGTGTTGCATGTTATTATCTCTTTCATTTTAAAGCACATAGTTATTTATTGGCCAAAATTTTTAGAAGCTCAATTTACACTTTGAATATAAATCAATTTACACTTTGAATATTCACCATTGGAATTAATTTTTCCTATCTGTTCTTCACCATAGTTAATTAGAAACAAGTGATCCCATTAACCCTAACTACTAATAACCATAGACAAGCATTAGAGGTTTAATTTAGTAACAACTTTAAGAATTATAGAGTTAGATGAAGCTAAACAATACAAGCACAAGTGATTGCATTTAATTTAGTTGAACATTCTTCCTAAGATTTAATAACTTCTAACATAGCAAATCATTAAATCTTAGTTACTTCATAAATTAAAAAGATCAAACAATTATAAATTTGATATCTAATCCAACAATAGATTGGAATGAATAATAAACAAGTGGGTCTTCCTAGCAATTAAATGCAGTAATCATGAACAATAGCATCAAAGAACATTTGATACTTAAAGCATAAATTAAACAATGAAAATAATCTAGATCTCACAGTTTATTGATTTTGAGGCTTCCATTTCCTTTGACCAAGTATAAAAATCTAGTCACGTAGGCCATGAAAACTCAAAGAAAGAAAATAGAGATGAGAAAAGAGAGATGAATTCCCACCGCTAAAAACTGTGTTTCCTGCATTTTCCCCTCCTCTAATAACCCAAATTAGGGTTATTTCACATGTCCATATGGTCAATTAGCCCTTGTGCAAAATACATAAAACTTGCTAAAAATAATATGGTCTTCCGCAATGCACTGGCATTGCAGCATCGAAAGTTATTGCCTTGTAATCACTTGAACCTCTTGAAAGTTGCTGTCCGATTTTCCTCTACTTTATCCACTTTCTTTCCTTGATGCACATTGAATCTCTTAGAAATCAAAGCATCAAAGTTGTAGATCTTTTCCTTTTCTTTCCATAGCATCTTGAATCATCTCAATTGGAGGTTGGATGAGAGAGTTATACCCAGATTATGGAGCGATGCTTAAGCTATCCAAAACCATCCTATTAGCTTCTTTTGCACAAAACAACTCCATTTGTCTCCTAAATAAAAATATAAGAATAATGAGTACATTTAGGAACCAAATAAGTATAAAAGACTAAATATTAAGAAAATAAAATATGACATTTTATATTCTCATCATTTTTTCTTTTGATCTCCTTGCATCTTGTCGAGTTCAGGACAATCAAATATCATGTGTCCTAGTTTACTACAATTGTAACATATTGGAACTTCCTTTCTTTTATGCTTATTTCTGAAGTTTTGGAAGTTGTTTTCAAATTTTTCTTTTTGAGTGGTGTGTTGTCATAAGCAACCAAATTTAGAACCTTACTCCAATTAAATTAACTATAGTAGTGTGAATAAGGGTCAATCCCACGAGTAGTATCTAGCTTAGTTTTATGCAATGTGAATAATAAAGGGTGGTTTTGAATATAATGAAGAAAGTGTTATAAAATAAATCTATCAGAGAAGAAAACCTTAGTTCAAGTCAGCATCCACCATGAAAATCTCATAACTGATCATTGATGTAATTATAAATCAAATCATACTTTGAACATTCATCATTAGAATTATTTTTCCTACCTCTCCTTCAACATAGTTAATTAGAAACCAACATTCAAATTAACCCTAACTATTAAACAACCAAAGACTAGTGCTAAATATTTAATCTAATAGCAGCCTTAAGATTTGTAGAGATTGATGAAGCTAAATAACATAAGTGCCAGCAGTTGCATTTAATTTAGTTAAATATTCTTTCTAAGATTTAATAACTACAACAATATCAAACCTTAGTTGCTTCGCAGATTAGAGGGATTGAATAATTATGGATTTGATGTTTAATTTAGCAATAGATTGTAATGAATAATAAACTAGTAGATCTCCTAGCAATTTAACATAACAATCATAATGATGAATCAAAGAAGAACATTCAATACTCAAAGTAAAAATTGAATAATTAAAACAAATTAGATCTCACTGTATATAGATTCTGAGGATTTTCTCTCCTTAGATGAGGAATAAAAGTTCATATATGTAGGGCCATAAAATCATAAATAAAATAAAATAAAAAGAAGAGAAGAAGAAGATTCTCTATTGAAAGTCGCTAAGAAGTCCTCTCCAAACCCTAGCAAAAGAACCCTCAAGTGCTAGGAAAAAAACTGCCTAAAAACTTCCCAAAACAACTTAAAAATAGAAAAATTTGCATAACTAAAATGGAATTCAAAAGATGGCAGATGTGCAATAGCATTGTTGGTGCAAAATGGGCACCACCGACACCACTTTGCTGGATAGGTGAGTGAACATGGGCACCGACAGCTTTGATTTGTTGTCCATTAGATATATGTTCGCTATTTCAACTATAACTTCCTTATTTCAACTCAAAATCTCTTGATTATTATTGTATTGGTCAGATAACTTAGAGATATACAACTTTGTTGTTGATAACATTTTCCCAATCATCCTCTAAATATGGAAAAATTGGTACACAAGTGATATCATGTGTTTTACATGTTTTAATAATTTCTCTACTTAGTTGTCCTTGATTTAGTCTTTATCTCTTAGAACTCTAAACATAAAAGTTGTAGAAAGTTTTCTTATGTTTCCATAGCATCTTTAATCATATCATTGAAAGTATGATGAGAGATTTATGCCCAAAATATAGATTGATGCTGAAGTTATCCAAAATCCTTCAATTGACTTCTTTTTGCACTTAACAACTCCAATTGTCTCCTAAATCAGAATATAAGAATAATGAGTGCATATAGGAGTTACATAAGTATAAAATGCTAAGTATTAAGGAAATAAATTATCACATTTCGCATTCTCATCAAATTCCACTACACTTAATTCTTGCTTGTCCTCGGCCAAAACTCAAATTTGCTTTCCCCCAAAAGAATATCAAGGTTGTAATTATCATAAACAAAGAACAACCAAAACTCTACGAAACACATAACGCATCATAAAAAATTCATTCTTAAACAACCTAGAATCATTTAGTAAGTATTCTCTCTTGAAGATGGATTAAACTAAATAAGTAGAACCCTATTGGAAATAACCAGTCTACTCTCATGTATTTGAAGGGTATATGTTCTACTCAAGCTCATTCCAATGAAAATGATCTATCATAAGCTTGCATATCTTCTCATTCTCCATCCCTAGGATCACATGTATATCATGAATCTTAAGGACATTTTATGGGTTGTAATGGGGTTTAGGGTAAAGGTAAGAAATATTTGGAGTTGAAACTATTGAAGTATAAATAAATCAACTCATGCTCAAATATATAAGATATGTAAAATCACTTGTCAAAATTTTTTTCTAGCATCTTTCACCTTTGAATAAATGATGTATAAATAGACCCCTTCCCTTGGAATTTTTATATTCACTTTTTCTTTTTCATTCATCATTTTCATTCATCATCATTATTTTTTTTCACTCACAATCTATTTCATTTCATCAATCATAGCCATACCATAAATTTTGACACCCCCATACTTTATTTCTTTGCACACCCATACATAGCACAATGATAACCCATGCTCCACTAGATCTATGGCTTGGGTAAAGATAGTACAAGCTTGTAACATATGTTCACAATAAAAATCTATAAAGTTCAAAGGGACTCAACAATCGAAAAAATTAATCACAAGATAGGCTATTTGGCTCATATAGTTCAAAACAAAGAAGGCCTTAATCATGTTCATGCATGCAGAATCAAGGCAAGTTCTAGAGAAACAAATCCATGGAAGAATATCTCTCATATATAAAAAGAATGAGACTAATATGAATATGTTAGTCTAAAGGCTTAAAATCTCACCAGCTTTTGTCTATGAAATTTAGTCATCACCATTCTCAAAGAAAATAACTAAACTGAGCAATTGAAAATTGGAAGATTACTTAATCAATCATGTTATAAATTTTTTAAGGTTAGTTTAGTCTTGCTCATGACATCCTTAACCTCAAATCATCAGAAACCACCAAAACAAAGGATAAAACTGACTCTCTCTCAATTTTTTTTCAAACATAAAAGCAAAGATAAAAATAAGAACACAATCTAAACCTAAATCGAAATCCCCTTCCCTACACTTAAAACTTATATTGTCCCCAATGTAAGGTCACATGCAAGAATATGCAAAAATAACCATAATATAAATGCAGAAATAAGAAAAAGAAACACAAACTTCCATTGGGTTGCCTCCCAAGTAGCACTTTTGTTTATAGCCATTGGCTTGACTCACTATATCTTTCTTCAATTTGGAGCAATTGCAAACTAGAAATAATGAAAAACATGCATGTAGATGAGTTAATTTCTTTAATATCTTCCATTATCCAACTTATAGCCCTCTTATGCTTCTTAAGAACATGCACAAGTCTTTCTTCTTGTAGTGCACTGAGTTTATTGGAGATGATCACAGGCAAGGTTTCTCCATCTTCAAGGAATAGAAAGTTGAGGTGATTGGGAAGAGGCTTCAAATTTGGAGTAGATGCCTCGAAATATAGGGTAAAAGGCTCTTATTAGAAACTGGTAACTCAACGTAAGGATCATTACCTGATTTTGGTAACTTCGGAAAGTCATCCAATGCTGCAACAGTTTTTTGCAAATTAGTACTCAAAGGTAATATCTCATTCTCCTTCTCAAGATGTTTACTAATGGCCATTTTTGATTCATCTTTTCCATCAAGTTGAAAACTTCCTATACATAAGAATCAATAATATCAATAGAGTAAACAAGATCATCATCATCAGGATATTTCATGGCATCATAAATGTTAAATTTAACAATTTCACCATCAAATTCCATGGTCAATATGCCACTATGAACATCTATCTTAGTCTTGGATGTCTTTAGGAATGGTCTTCCTAATAGAATAGAAGTTTGATTACCATTCTCCATATTTAGCATATAAAAATTAGCAAGAAAGATTAAATCATTGACTTTACAAGAACATCCTCAACTATACCTTTAGGATAGGCATTGGATCTATCAGCCAATTGAATCAAAACACCAATGTTATCCAAAGGTCCAAGTTTCAAGGAAGCATATAAAGAATATGGCATAACATTAATGGCAGCTCCTAAATCTAACATGGCCTTCTCATAGTCTAGTATTACCTATCATGCAAGGGATAGTAAACATACCTAGATCTTTGCACTTTGTAGGGAGCTTTCTTTGAATGATTGCAGAAACATTGTCCCCTACTCTCATCTTCTCATACCCTTTAAATTTTTGTTTCCTCTTGTTGTACATAATTCTTTTAGAAATTTAGCAGAACAAAGTACTTGTTTAATGGCATCAAAAAGTAGAATGTTTACCTTGCATTTATGACAAGTCTCAAATATGTCTTGATATCACTCAATTTTTTGAGATTCTGCTAAAGCCTCAGGAAAAGGTGGTACTAGTTTATATTCAAAAAGAGGGGGAAACTTACATTGAGTTACTTCATTATCCTTAGGAAGGTCCTTGTCTACAACAATATCTTTTGCTTTTTCTTTCTTTATTGGTGTAGGAGTCATCTTTTCTGGAATCTCAACCTCTTTACTACTTCTCAAAATAATTGCACTGACATTCTCTCTTGGGTTTACCACCATCTGACTCATCTAATTCTCCAAACTCTAAATGATAGACTTTATCTCCTATTGAAATTGCAAAGTGTTAGTGTCAAGAGACTTAATAATATCTTCTAAAGATATACTAGAGTTAGAAGTTTGTCCCTGTTGTTCTCTCGGTGGATAATACTGCTAATACTTATTTTGAGCAAGAGGCTGATTTACTTGTGGGTTCCGATAGATGAAATTGGGATGATCCCTCCATCTAGGGTTGTATGTGTTCAAATAGGGACTATACTTCCTTTGTGGTTATCCAAAAAAACCACCCATTGCATTCACCTACTCAATAGGTTCCTCTTGAAGAGTTGGGCATGTATCAGTTGGATGTCCTACCATGGAGCAAATTCCACATGCTTTTATTGTCTGCATATTCCCTACAACTAATTGATGAATAAGAGAAGTTAAACCTATAATTTATTGTTCAAGGAAGGAAACATTTACCTCATTAACCAGCTTGGATAGAGAACCAAGGCTATTGCCAAATTATTGTGAGTTGGCTACCATGTTTGCAATCAAGTTCGTTGTAGCTTCAAGAGTTTTATCCACTAAAGCTCCTCCACTAGCAACATCAATCATGCTCCTTTTGGTGGGTACTCAACTTTGACTCCTTCATGATGAAGGACTCGTATTCCTACATGAGAAGATTAATTTTAGTTTCTTTCACTTGGTTAGTACCTTTATGTGCAACTTGCAATTTATCCTAGATTTCCATGGCAAAGTCATAAGAGGAAATCTTTTCAAATTTAGAGGGGGAAAGTGTGCAGTAGAGGTAGTTCTTTGCCTTAGCATTACGTTCTACTACTTGGATGTCCTCAACAGTATATTTGTCTTTTGTATTGAGGACCACTTTTCAATTTTTGATAGTAAGCCACTAGTAATCTATGGCAATCATAAGTTTTGCATCTTCATCTTCCAATACCCATAATTTGATCCATCAAAGAAAGGGGCTCTGGTAGTGGGCTGTTCCTCTGCAGATGTGTTGTGGAAATAGCTGGCCATTTTGGGGATCACTTGACAAGTTAAGTATATTGGTAATCAAGAATAACAAGTGAAGCCTACTCTGATACCAATTGTTGGTCCTTTACTTAAGATAACCTAAGAGGGAGGGTGGGAGATGAGGTTGAATTGAGCTTTTAAAAGTTTTGGCCAAATTAAAGAAAATGGTAATAAACTAAAGAGAATCACATAGCACACTTGAACATTGGATTTTATAGTGGTTCAACCCAAGCAGGGTTCCTAGTCCACTTCTTTGAGTTAGTCTTTCCTACTACACTCAAGTTCCACTAACTCTTGATTGCACTAATCAATAATACACGTTGGTTTTTTGGAGCTCTCCAACAACTCTTACAAATTCAACAAGTCTTCCCCGCTTATTGTATCAAGCAATATTACACTACAAGCCACTTGCTTGCAGAAACATAAAACAATAATAAATTATATAGAAGTAAATGCCTCTTACTTAGGCAAATTGCATAGAATTTAAAGCAAGACTATAAGTATATAACCCTTAAAGAACAGAAGTTTCAAAGTCCAAAATGGTTGTTGAATTGTGGCTTTGAATGCAATATTAGAGTTTAGTGTGTTAGCATAAATATATGGTTTCAATGATAAATAAAACTTGATTAATGATTATGTACTAATGGTTATTGCCAAGCATTTAGTATGCAAAATCAAGTTGTAGGCCTCATAGACAAAAGAACATAAAAAAGAATTAGAAGATATTCCAAGGCGTCAATTTGTTTGACTGAAAAAACAAATAGCTTGGGCAAGTGTAGGAGCAAGAGATGAAGTACCACTATAGTCAAAGCTCAAATGAAAAGGAATCAACTGAGTCATTGTTTATTTGTCAAAGTGAAGTTTATCTCTGATGAATGCAAAGTAAAAAGCATACAATAGACTTCATCTATCATAATTGAGCTACAGTCGAATAGCTCACCAATCCAATGATCGTCTATTAAAAAAAATGCAAAGAAACATAATTCATTTGTGCTTCTACAATTTGCTTGTTACTTAAAATAAACAAACCAACAAACAAACTACTGGAAAGATAATTTGTTTGTGCTTTTACAATTCGTTTGTTACTTGCAACAGACAAACCAATGAACGAATTGTTGAAGGATTATTCATCTGTGCCTCTACTATTCATCTATCACTTGTAATAGACAAACCAATAGATGAAGTGCTAGAAATATGATTCATCTATGCCTCTTGGATTTATTTGCTACTTACCATGGAGAAACTAGAAGAAGAAGGAACTTTGTCTGATGGACAGTTGGATAGATACTGTCTGTCATAAGTGAAGATGAGTAATAGACAAAATGAATCATTAGATTTCTCCCAGCATTAATGAGGCTCTTTCCATATTGATGAGAGAATCAGCCATTGTAGAAACTCTTCGATTGATGCTTATTAAGAATCAGGAAATTATCTTCTCCAAGGTTAGTGTTGCAGGCATTCTAGCAGACGAGGAATAATCAGAAGCCAGAGAAATCAAATGTATTAATTAGAATGGTCTTCTATCATTAATGGAGTTCACCTACTACCAATGATTGGAATTCAAAGCAATTATAAATGCAACATTGTTAGATCAAGAAGAATAAGAAGAACAAATGAGAAAAGTATATAATCCCTTCTTGAGAGCATTTACTGAACTAAGCTCAAACCTTCTACATCTTTCAAGAGTTGTGAGCCTCGCATTCAAACCTTCCTCAACTTTCTTTGAAGGCTCCCAACAACCTTTTGGGAAGATTATTTACTTTTGCATTTAATCTTCAAAAATCTTCTCATATGCATATTGTGAAGTATCTATATAAGTGCTTTAACTTTCGATATTCATTCATTGTAATTTCCTTGAGCTAGTAGTTAAGGCTAGACTCAAGAAGAGCTATGATTGTCTGAGTGTAGACAAGAGCTATTTATTTACACCCCTTAGAGTTGGAATCTAGAAGAGTGCTGGAGCACTGTGTCTATGCCTCCTAGAGCTAAAATTGAAAGGAGTATTGGGAGCACTGTGATTCTACCCCCTAGAGCTGAAATCCAGAAATGTGTTGGGAGCACTGTAGTTAATCTAGAAGAGTGTAGGGTCCATTGATTGTATTTCTGCTATTGAAGATAGTGGAACCCAAGACACTAAGAGGAGAGTGTTCTTGGAAGAGTGGAGTAGAGTGTTAAATCGAACTACTATAAAAGTCCTTGTGTCTTATTTATTTATACATTGATTGAGTGATTAAATTCATTATTAGAGGGATGTTTGATCCTAAAGGGGTTAAGCAAAATTTTAAGTAGCCAATTCAACCCTCCCCTCTTGGGTATTTGCATAAGCTTCAGGACTAACAAGTGGTATCAGAGTAGACTACATAAACACTTATAGTGATCCAATGGCAAACCCTTCATCCTCTTCTCAGATATTCGCTAAGGGGAAATCGTCTACCCAGCCATCCCTATTTGATGGAACCAACTTCACTTACTAGAAGTTGAGGATGAAGCAATTCATAATAGTCAATGATATGAAATCTTTGAAGGCCATTGAAATAAGAATCACTCTTCCCACCACTGAAATAGGTATATGGACTAAAGAGGAGGCCATCTCGGTTCAAAATAATGCAAAGGCTATGAACTCTTTATTTTATGGATTATCTTCAACTAAATTTGATAGAGTATCCTCTTGAACTACTGCAAAAGGTATTTGGGATAAATTAGTCTTTATATATGAAGGATCCTTATAGGTCAGAGGAACCAGAAGAAATATGTTGATAGGAGAATTAGAAAACTTTAAAATGAAAAAAAGGGAAAGCATGTCAGGTATGCTTGTTTTTCAAAAATTACTAATGCTTTGAAAGGTTTGGAAAAAGAAGTCACAAATTCTGAATAGGTAATGAAGATACTCAGGAAACTATCAGAATCCTAGAACTAGAAGATCACAGTGATAGAAGAAGTAAAGGATTTGAATATGCTTCTAGTAGATGATCTCATCAGCTCATTGATGTCACAAGAGCTAATCAAAATTAAGAGAGAGGAGTCACTGAAGCAAAAGAAAAGTATTACTCTCAAGGTGACCAAGGAGAGCAGTAGTGACCTTGCATCACAATCTGAAGATGATATGGCCATGTTAGTCAAAAACTTTTGAAGGTTCGCAAGAACAGCAGAGACAAAACCTCAAGGAGACAACTTAGACAACAGAAGAAAATGGCTGAAGGAAAAAAAGATCTCCTCACATGCTATAGATGTGGAGGAATTGAACACATGTCTTCTAAGTGTCCAAATGAAGAAAAAGTGAACATGAATTAGAAAGATGAAAGAAGAGAAAAGAAATATTTCAAGAAGTCATCAAAAAATCAAGCTAGAGGAAGTACATAAATGATAAAGACTCCTTAGGCACAAGTTTAAGTGAAAAAGGTGAAAATGAAGTTGGACACCTCGCAAGAATATGCTGCATGGCCCACATGGAGAATGAATCAGCAGACCAACCATCAAAGAGCAATGCACAATGGAACTGAAGACTGTGGTAAACTTTTATTACTCTTATAGTTCTGACTCTTCAAGCTCTAATAGTACTTGTGTCAAATGCAAAAATTTTGATGAGTTACAATAGTCATACAACTTTCTCTTTAATGAGTTTGAATCTCTTGGATAAAAATTTACTCAAAAGAAAAGACACTTTGATGCAACTATCAAAGTAAATTCTATTCTAGCAAAAAAAAAATCTATGTCTACAAAAAGAGGTTGGAAATCTGAAGGAGATAGAGATATTAAATAGTATTTTGAGCAAAGTTTCTAATCTAGGAGAATCTATCGCCAAGTTTATGAGAATGACTAGTTAAACTAGTAAAAAGAGACTTGATTGTGAGCACTCAGATGATGAAAAATCATAAAAATTTGTTGGTACATCCAATGGTATGAACCTAGCATAAGAAAGAGAAAATTGTCTAAACATTAGAAGGTTCATCGGATATCCCTGGGTAAAGTAACCAATGGAATATAATGCACCAAGCAAAATTTCAAACACTTGCTATTTTTGCAATAAAGTTGGACACAAAGCGTATGAATGCTATGCTAAAAAGATGTAAGGAAAAGGTGCACAAATGAGATGGAAATCAAAGGATTACGCATAATCTTCTAGCACACACAATTCTACTAACACCATTAGACCTAATACTTGGGTACCAAAGAGGTAAGAAGAATATTTGTTATGAATGCAAGTAAGTTTGAAATTTATGTCCGATAATTCCTAGTTTCATGGACAGTGGTTGCCCAAGACATATGATCGGAAACAAAAAGCTATTTAAAGAATTGAAGGTAATAAATGGAGGAACAGTTGCATTCAACAACAATGACAAAGGTCTCATCATAGGGATAGGTACAATTTATGGTTTATTCAATACATGCATAAAGGATGTATTATATGTAGAAGGACTTAAGCACAATTTGCTAAGTATTAGTCAATTATGTGATAAGGATCAAAAAGTTGCGTTTGAACCATCTGCATGTAATGTATTCAATATAGACAATGATCTATTGTTTAGTGAAAAGAGGTATAAAAACATTTATCTAGTACAACTAGATGATATCATTGGAAAATGCTTGATTGCAGTCAAAGATGACCCATAGGTATGACATAAAAGGATTAGACACATCAACATATCAATATTAGATCTTTATAGAAAAAGGATCTCATGATTGGTCTACGTAAACTAAATTATGACAAAAATCAAATATGCGAATCTTGTCAATTGTCAAAATAGACCATAGTATCCTTTCATCCTAAAAATAAGGTATCTACATCTAGACCTACGGATTATTACATACGGATATCTTTGGACCATCGAATTATTGACATAAATGCATGGTTTTGATAACAAACAAAACTTGATTAAAGATCATGTACTAATGCTTGTCATCAAGTTTTAGCATGAAAAATTAAGTTACAGATCTTAAAGAAAAATGAGCACAGAAAACATATTCCATAGCGATAAAAGCTTGAGCAAGTAAAGAAGCAAAAGATGAATTATTATAACAGACAAAGCTTGAATGAAAAGGACATAAATGCTGCCATTCATCTGTCAAAATGGAAAACTACATCTGATTGATGCAGGACAATTTGTTAATAATAGAGTTTGTCTACTATAAGCAAGTTGCAGTTTTTACCAATGGTCATCTGATGAGAATAGATAAAGACGGAAGACGTGAAGACCTTTTTAATAGAATAAAAGACTTCGTCTACCATCAACAGACAAAGAGGAGAAGCAAGAATCATATGGTAAAGTAGAATCTTCATCTATCTCAAGTGAGCCAATAATCGTCTGATGACAACAGACAAAGCAGAAGAACAAGGAGCAAAGTAAGAGATTTGTCAGTGATCATCTGTTGTTAACATACAAAGCAGAGAAATAATTCCATTAGATGAAGGTGTGAAGAAAACTCATTGGCAAATCAATACTTCGTCTATTACTTATAACAAACAAAACCAATAGACAAAGCTATGGAGCAAAAAATACATTTATGCCTCTATGGTGCAACAGACAAAGAGCTTGAACGGTGAAGTTCATCTGGCAGTAATAGGAAGAATAATTCATCTGTCACTTACGAAAGACAAAGACGAAGAAACTTTGTCTGATGGACAGCTGGACAGATATTTCATCTGTCATAAGTAAAAGATGAGAAAAGGTTAGAATGAATCATTGGTCTTCACCCAACATTAATAATGATACTTCTATATGGTGAAAGCAACAACCAATGCAGTAATACCTTGACCAGAGCTTCTTGAGAAACTTGCAATCATCTTCTCCAAGGTCAGCGCTGCAGGCATTACGACATACAAGGAATAAGCAAAAGTCAAAAGATTCAAAATGCTCCAATTAGATCATCTTCTATGATTAATGAAGCTCATCTACCACCAATGACTACAATTCAAAGCAGCTATAAATGAAGCATTGTTGGAGCAGAAGGAACTAACAAAGAAATTGACAAAATCATTCAAACATTCTTGAGAGCATTTATTGATCTGAGCTAAACCTTCTACAATCCTTCAAGAGTCAAGAGCCTTGTATTCAAACCTTCCTCAACATTCCTTAAAGGTTCTCAACTACCATTGAGAAGATCATTTACCTCTGCAATCAACTTTCAAAAATCTTCGCCTATGCTTATTGAGAAAATCCCTATGCTTAAACTTCTGTTATTCATTTCTTGTTCCTTGAGCTAATGATTGTGACTAGACTTAAGAAGAGCTGTGATTGTCTAAGTGTAGGCAAGAACTGTTTGTAATCACTCCCTAGAGCTGAAATCTAGAAGAGTGTCAGGGACACTTGGTTACACCCCCTAGAGCTAGAATCCAAAAGAGTGTCAGGGACACTTGTTTACGCCACCTAGAGCTATAGTCTAGAAGAGTGTCAAGGACATGAATAGTGGAACCCAAGACACTAAGAGAAAAGTGATCTTGGAAGAGTAGAGTAGAGTTTTTACTCAAACCACTAGAAAAATCATTGTATCTTATTTATTTTATGTTCTAGTGATTGATTGCTAGAATAGTAATCCTAAAGAGGTTGAGAAATAATTTTTAAGTACCTAATTCACCCCTCCCATCCTGGGTTTTAGCCTAACCTATGAGACCAACAAGTTGTATCAAATCTAACTACATAAACACTTATAGTGATCCAATGGCAAACCCATCACCCTCATTACAAGTATTCGCCGAGGGGTAATCATCTTCTAGGCCACCTCTATTTGATGGAACTAACTTCACTTACTAAAAGTTAAGGATGAAGCAATTTATTATAGATAATGATATGGAATCTTGGAGATCTATTAAAGTCAGAATCACTCTTCCCACTACTAAAGTAAATGCATGGACCAAAGAGGAAGCCACCTCAGTCCAAAATAATACAAAGGCTACGAACTCTTTATTTTGTGGACTATCCTCATCTAAGTTTGACAGAGTATCCTCTTGTACTACTACAAAGGATATATGGGATAAATTAGCATCTATTTATGAAGGTTCCTCATAAGTCAAGGGAACCAGAAGGAATATGTTGATAGGAGAACTAGAAAATTTTAGAATGAAGAAAGGAGAAAGTATATATGAAATATATGCTTATTTTTCTAAAGTTACTAATGCCCTAAAAGGTTTGGAAAAAGAAGTTACAAATTTTGTACAGGTAATGAAGATACTAAGAGCGCTACTAGATTCATGGAACCAGAAGATTATGACAATAGAGAAAGCAAAGAATCCGAATACTCTTTTAGTGGATGATTTTATCAGTTCATTGATGTCACATGAGCTAATCAAGAACAAAAGAGAGGAGCCAATAAAGCCTAAGAAGAGTATTGCTCTAAAAGTAACCAAAGAGAGCAACAGTGATCCAACATCAAAATCTGAAGATGATATGGCGATGTTGGTCAGAAATTTTAGAAAATTTGCAAGAAGAAGCAGAGGCAGCACTTCAAGGAGACAGCCTAGGCAATAGAAGAAAATAACTGAAAGAAAGAAGGATCTCCCCACATGCTATAGATGTAGAGGAATCAAAAACATGTCTCTTGAGTGTCTTAATGAATAAAAAGTAAACATAAATGAGAAGGACGATAGAAAAGAAAAGAAACACTTCAAAAAGTCTTAAGAAACCAAGCTAGAGGAATGTAAGTGAATGATGAAGACTCATTTGCAATAAGCTCAACATACAAAGATGACAATGAAATTGGATATCTTGCAAGAATATGCTACATGGCCCAGATGGAGACTTACTCGATAGATAAAATCACCATCAAAGAATAATGCACAATGAACCTAGAAATAGAGGTAAACTCTTACTACTCTTATAGTTCTAACTCTTCAAGTTCAAATAGCACTTGTGTTAAATACAAAAAATTTGATGATTTATAATAATCATACAACTCTCCCTTCAGTAAGTTTGAATCACTTAGCCATAAGTTTACTCAAAAGAAAAGAGACTTTGATGCAACTATCAAAGTAAATTCCATTCTGTCAAAAAGTAATTTATCTTTACAAAAGGAAGTTGGAGATCTAAAGAAAGAGATAGAAATATTCACAAATATGCTGATTAAATTCTCCAATCCAGGAGAGTCTATGGCCAAATTTATGAGAATGGCCAATCAAACTAGCAAAAAGGGACTTCATTGTGAACAATCAAATGATGAAAATTTACAAAAATTTTCTGGATGGTCTAAGGTAATGAATCTCACAAAAGAAAAAGAGAACTGTCCAAACATTAGAAGACTCATGGATTATCCCAGGAAAAAGAAACCAGTGGAATATATTGCATCTATTGGAGTTCCAAATATTTGCTATTTTTGCAACAAATCTAGACATAAAGCGTATGATTGTTATGCCAAAAAGATGCAAGCAAAAGGTGCTAAGATGAGATGGAAATGCAAATTAAGCACACACACACCTATACCACACGCATTTCCACTAACATCATTGGACTCAATACTTAGGCAAGGTAAGAAAAAAATTTGCTTTGAATGCAGGTAAGTCTCAAAGCTACAACAGGAAATGCATGGTTCATGGATAGTGGCTGTTCAAGACATATGACTGGGAACAAAAAGATATTCAAAGAATTAAAGCCAATGGATGGAGGAACAGTAGCATTCAGCAATAATGACAAAGGTCTTGGTGGTGCTGTCGTGGGCACCCAAATTTAGAACCTTGCTCCAATCTAATTTTCTGTAGTAGTGTGAGTAAGGG
>JAYJMB010082912.1:9322-21577 GCA_036873735.1 Pouteria campechiana
GAAATAAATAGATTTATCAGTTAATTCTTTTACAAATAGGTACAGAAAATAAAAATAAATACATTTTAAACTTACAACTTTTTTAAGAAAATAATGAATATGTCAAAAATTATCTAATAATTACAGTGTTATCATAATCGAACCAGTGGTCTATGGTATAGTCGATTTGACCAGCCAAAACTAGTTTTTTTATTAATAATATAACATAAATTTAAAAAATTAAATATATAAATCTTTTGTATGATAATATATTATTTTAATTCATCCTTTTATACTAACAATAATATCAAGAAAAAAAATTACTATTAGACCTGGACCAATTAACTTAGTGTTCAACGTTGACTGGCAAGAATAATTGTAAGGATACTGTAAAAAATAAACATTTTAGTAAGCAAAAAACATTATTATGGTTGCTTACGACTTATTCATCAAAAATGGGCTTGTAACCCGACTACCCATCTACATCTTGCATAAGTTTTCACGTTTATGTAGCATAAGTAAATATGTTTTCGAGTGCCATAAATGCAAACATAGCAAAATCATTGCGACCTTCACATTGCCCTGGATTTACTGTGATGAACCGATAATTAAGAAGAATTGGAAATTTCTTCAATGTATTTTGCCGCTGGCTCCCCAGGAATTAGTGCAAGGCAAGATTGTATCATTTAAAAATTAAGGCATGATTTTGATTTGGGAGACACAGGAATTAAGTGAATTCCAGCGTATCAAATAAGTTTCCAAATTTAAATCCAATAAAATAACGAAATTTTTTTAGAACTAACATAATTCATTAGAATTTATCTAATCATATTATATAACTGGCGAAATCTTAGCTAAACATCTATCCAATTTAAAGCGTTTCTCTTATATTATATTAGTAACTTTAAATGATTATTATTTGCATCCAATATATAGTGGTTTTTAAATGGTGAATTATGAATACTCCATCAAAATCAATTTTTGTGTTGAATAATTAAATAATAGTAAGTTAGTAACGCTTAAAAAAAAGCGGCATTGCGATCTCACTGTCAAACGGATTGCTGTGTGCACCGACGATTTGGAGCACTTGGATAACCTCTACTATACTTCCTATTGCAAAATATAAAATAATAATTTTTTTTTTGGTAATTGGCTATGCCTTGTTAGATGGTCCACAATTATCCTCCATGGGACCAAAATAATGATCCATGACATTCATTCGGGTCAACATCTAATCAAACATCTATTATATAAGAAAAAATGGCTATTCCAAATTCCAGTCAATGTATTCATTTCCGAAATATTCTTAAACATTCATTATAATTATCAAATTAATAATCTTGTGAAACTAAATATATAGGTATTTATTCTGGACACTATATTCTGCAATAAGAATTGAATGAACGGTTCAGATTGATTATTGGACTGTCCAGAAGAGAATTGGTGTTGGGAGGTGTAGGATGCCAGCTAAACCCCAGCAAAATCTCTCCCCTGCTGTTTTCAGACGCGAGTGAGAGAGGTGTTTTCCCGTTTCTCCAGTTCAAACGGGAGAGATTTGAGGGAGAGAACGGTTGTGACTCCTTACGTCTCTTTCTCTCACTCTTTCTTCCATTCTCCCTTGCCATTCCAAACTCTTGTTTTTGCTTTTTAATCTCTTCCTTTTTTTTTTTTAACCTATTAAAACACTCAGATTCCCAAAAGTCCCACTTCTCTCTTTCTCTGCTTCCACCTCCCTCTTGGAATTTATCCATTTAGGGTTCTGATCTGCCTAGATCAGATCTGTTCTCGTCCAGTCTCCTTTCGTTTCTGTCTGCTTCGATTCGATGACTGCCGAGACTAGCGATCGCAATGGCGTCTCGGAGGCGTCGGGAGCGGAATTGGTTGCGAAGGCCGGCTTGGATTCGACCGCATGCAGTGATCTGAAGAATGCTGCTGGTGATTCGGATCGCATTGCGAGCGGAAAGGAAGAGGCGGCGAAGGACGACGCGTACGGCTCGTATGTGATTGTGGATGGGGAATCAGCGGAGTCTGTGGACGTCAGTGTTGCGGATCCGGAAGAGGATGGGGAGAAGAAGAAGTTTGCTGATGAGAAGGCTGCAGTGGAAGTGGATGCCGGCTCTGTGATGGGAGAATTGAAAGTTGAGTCTGAAGATGTGGGGGAAGAAAAGGGTAGCGATGGTGAATTTGGCCAGGAGAATGGGCATGATCTACAGAAGGTGACGGTGGAAGAGCAGGATTTGAAGGAAGTAAAGGAGGAAAACAGAGAATGCTGCAGGAATAATAATGGCCATGATGTTGATAGAAGCGTGGAATTCTGTGAGGAGCAGTTGAGGGTCGAACCGCAGGAGTTCCAGGAAGAAAAGGGAGAAAGTGGAGAATGCAGTAGTGATCATGTTCAGAGTATTAAAATCAGTGAAGAATTTAGTGGGGACTCGAGGGTTGAACTGCAGGATTTCAAGGGGGAAGTGAAAGGAAAAGGTGAATGCTCGAACGAGGATGGCCATGATGCTGATCATGGCATAGAAGTCCGTGAGGAGAAGGAAGAACAGAAAGAAGAAGATGGATGCTTTGACGAGAGTCATGATGTTGATGATAACAAAGTGGAATGCCAGGAGGAGCCGAAGCGTGAATTACAGATGGAATGCCATGAGGAATTAGTTAGTGAAGAGGGATCGGAGGAAAATGGTGAATGCCAGGAGGAATTAATTGGTGAATTGCAGGGATCAAAGGAGGGAAATGGTGAGTGCCATGAGGAATTAATTGGTGAATTGCAGGGATCGAAAGGGGAAAATAGTGAATTGCAGTGTTTGAAGGAGGAAAGTGGTGAGGGGGAAAATGGTGAGTGCACCAATGATGCTGAGGAAAGGTGGGAAGTGCTGAAAGTGGAATCACCTGAATTACGGGAAAGCAGAGATAATGGTGAATTCTGTGAGGATCGTGATGTTGATGATAATTTGGAATGCCTGCAAGAGTCAAAGGTTGAACTGGAGGCAGAATGCCATGAGAAGTCTAGGGTTGTTAATGATGAGCCACAGGAATTAGAGGAAAACAGAGATAGCAGTGAATTTTGCAATGAGAATGGATGTAGTGTTGATGATAATGTGGAATGCAAACAGGAGTTGATAGTTGGCAATCCAGAAAACTTTCATGCTGATCATGTTGCAGAATGTGGCAAAGAGTCCAGTCTTGAATCAAAAGAAATAGAGGAAAGCAGAGACATTGGGGCTGATCATGTTGTTGAATGCTGCAAAGAGTCCAATCTTGAATCAAAAGAAATAGAGGAGAAGAGCAGAGACAATGGTGACTGCCGCAATGATGACAACGATGAAGTTGATCATGTTTTGGAATGCTGTGAAGAAAATAGGGAATTTTGCAATGAAAGACAGGAAAGCTGTGATCTGAAGGTAGACAAGGGAGAAAATGATGATGTTGAGGCAATTGCAGAATATAAAGATGTTGAAATCGTGTCTAACAAGGAGGAATTACAATCAGCAGTGGATGTGGAAGATCATAGGGATTCTGAAATTATTACCATTGAAGTTGCTGATGAGGTGCATGAGCTTAAGAACCAAGTTGAATTCACTAATGAGGTGGATGAGCTTAAGAACCAAGTTGAATTCACTAATGAGGTGGATGAGCTTAAGAACCAAGTTGAGACAGAACAAGTTACCACAGATGCTGATGACAGAGAAATTGAGGTTAAAAATAAATCTATTGAGAGCAGAGAAGAGGTACAAGAATCTAAGCAAGCGAATCCATCACCATCACAGGAAGAATCTACTCAAGAAGGCTCTACTGCTGCAATGGTGGATGCACCACCTGCACAGGAAGACTCTACTCCGGAGGGCTTTACTGGTGCTGTTTCAGATTCAATAAAGGTGGATGCAGAGGAAGACTCTACTCAAGAAGGCTCTAGTGGCCCTGTTTCAGATTCAACAAGGGTAGATGCAGAGGTCGGAAAGAGAATGCCCTGTTTCATCATCAGAGTTCCAAGGTATATCAATGACAAAAACAACATGCAAATTGATCTCGCAGCACAAGAAGTGGAGAAAAGGACTCAGCATAGGGACTCATTCCGAGATGCTATAAAACTGAAAAGGGTAAATGGTTTTCTTCTGAATGCAAATTTATTTTGCCAGATAAAAAAGTCTCTGATAAACATTTTATTTGTAGGATTCTTGTAATGAATGCCGCGACATCCTAGAATCTGCAAGATCAGAGGAAAAGGCTGTACGAGGTGCAATTTTAGCTAAACGGCAAGAAATAAGCACTCTTCAAGCAACAATTAACAAAATGAAGGATGCAACATCAATTGATGAGATTGAGGAAAAGGTATTTCATGTTGCATGTGCTTGTTTTATTATCATTAGAATTGTTTTCAATTTCATTGTTGCTGATCACATTGTTGTTCATTTTTGTTCATTTTTTATGTAGATTCACAACATGGAGCACAAGATAGAGCATGAAACAATGTCTCTAAAGGAAGAGAAGCAACTGATACGTGAAATCAAGCAACTGAAAAAGGACCGCGAGGAGCTTTGTGCTAAAACAGGTGCCCAGTCGGAACTTCAAGATACGTTTGAGCAAAAAGATGACATCGAGAAGCGTTTCAAGGTATTCTTTGAAAAAAAAAAAGTAATTTTAAATGGTTTCTTAGGGCATCGAAGATTTAAATACTTTATTTTATGTTGACAGTCTTTGAAACAAGAATTGGATTCCCTTAGACTGGAGGTTTCACGAGCTGAGAATGTTACAAAGCTCGCAAAGCAGAAGTTTGATGCTGAATATAAAAGTTTGTTCGAGTTGAAAGAGAAATTCAAAGATGCTGATGTTCTTCGTCAAGAAGCATATGAACATCTGGTGAACTTAAGGAAGCAATTGTATGAGAAGGTATGTTTTCATGTGTGTATGGAGTTATCTCTTTGCACAAATTAATAATAAGTGATAGTTCAATCTTTTGCCTTTATGTTTTTCCTTTATCTTAGCAATTGATGAACATCTATGTGCATTTACTTTTCTAATAGCTTGGTTTTAGCACTTCTCTTTGAATTATCTTATTATGGTTTATTTATACAATATAGTAGTTAATATAAACTGTGACCTTGTTAATCACAAATTCATGATAAAAGCAGCTTGCCTCATATAGAGATGACTCTTTATCTAATATTAAAGTTCTTTCCTGCTGACCTTTGTGACAGGATTAAAACCTTTTTCCTGCTGGCCTGTTTGACATTATTAACTCCTCAAAAGAAATCATTTTTGGAATCTATTTGAAATAGGAAAAGAGATATAGGTTCACATACTCCAAATTTGACGTTAGGCGATCTTGACCATCTTACCATGATCTGATATTAGATAATTAATTCTATATGGCTAAGGCTTGCCAATAGAGTAGCCAAGACCCCGACTACCATATCCCAACAGCCAAGGTTAGCACTGAAGTGGACTGAGTGGCCAACATTTTTAAGTTTCTACCAGTAGTAGGTGTCTTTTGTTGAACTTTAACTTTTGGCTTTATTCTGACATAATTGCATATTGCTAACAATTTCCTTGACATGCCTGATGATGAGACACCTTTAAATTATTAGCTAGGAATCATCAAAATTGGTGTGTTCTGCGTGTAACCAGAGCTTAGTTGATTTTCAGTCTTCTGCTACAGAGCTTTTTTGTTAGGCCAGTTCCTACATAATTTGACCATGTTGCATCTTCATCTGCATGGTCAAGGGGTATCTGATATTTGGCTGAAAGTAGCTAGGGATCTAATCATTGAGATGCTAACCTTATGATTAGGTTAACACTGAATAGAGGAATTTCAAAACTTTCCAATGATCATTTTGTTGAACCTAAATCCAACTCTCCAATCCTAGATATGTCTGAGAACATTCCCGTTCCATTTGTATGGTTATTGTGCCTTTTTTTGCATCACTGTTTCAGGCTTGTAATGTCAATTTCTGAGTTAATAGTTTTACACTGCCTATAATTTTGTTGGTTACTGCCTCTCTTTCTCCTTATCTCCATTTTATTAGAGTTCGCCACCAATTTTCCATATACAGTGGTTACTGTTTATTTTTCTACTCTTTAAGTAAACATATCCTGAAGCGCTTTTTTGTTTCACGATGGTGCCTTTGTGATTTGCACAGCCTTTCCCCAATCATGGTTCAGACTACTCTTTTATGGCTGGAATTGGGTGTTTTCTGGCTTGCTGAATATACTTTTTAAGCATGTAGTAATTCTTAGGATGCAGTTTTGGTAAGTAGACTCATGACATCTGTTGTCTTTACAATTGTCTCTAAGGATGTGAGAGATTTACGGTTTTCTTCTGACTTGAGATTTTAGGTTCTTCATGCTAGCTCCTCTCAACAATATTGACTAGATTTCTAGATGTAATTGCTATATTCAAAATTTCCTTTTCTTGATCACACAATTCAGTTTATTAGCTGTACTAAGGTGCCCATTTGATTTCATAAAATTTTATTCGATCCCCTATGCTACCCCCACCCCTCCCCACAAAAAAAAGAAAAAAAGAAAAAGAAAAAGAAAAAAAAAAAGAAAGAAACATTTCAAGCCATATAATATCAGAATGAGCCTCAGAATTCCAAACCATTAGAGTTAGGTGCTTGCTGTCTTGTCTCTGAAGCAGGATCTTCAAAGTATCCAAGCTAACTGCTTTAGGTTCATGAATTGCATCACATCAAAGGAGTGGACAGGTTCAAACATGAATTGGAGCCTCTTAAACTGTTTGCTTCAAGTTTCATCCCCCAGAACAAAATTTAGGTTTTGTTTCATTATTACTTGGGAATTGATTTTGATGACTATTTTATTTCTTAGTGTGAGGTTGGTTTACAGGGTTATTTTCATTGTTCCAAAAAGATTGATAAAATTATTACTCTACAGTAGATTTGTTTCATTGTTGCATGTTTATTCTGCCATGACTAACTGTCCAAGTTACTATTCTTATAGTGATTCAATCAGCTGATATTTTATATCTAAACAACTTAGTTTGCATTGTTTTGCATTTGCAGAATAAATATTGCCGTATGTACAACGTAGACAAGAAGGCAGCATGGAATTATGCATCCACACGAAATAGAGATGCTCTCCAATGCCATTGTAGTAATCAAGTATGTACATATATCCAGCCATTTTATTGTAATGGCTTGATTGATCTCTATATAGCTAATTATTTATGAATGTATTATCTAGGTTGAAAAAATTATGGAACTGTGGAACAATGATGATGAGTTCCGAAATGATTATGTCAAAAATAACATGAGGAGCACATTGAGGAGACTGAATACCTTGGATGGACGCTCATTGGGCCCTGATGAGAAGCCTCCTGTCCTAGGCCTTTTTGAAGAAAGGACTGGCAATGCTATTGTGGCGACTTCAAATGTAGAGCAGGAAAATCCAGACACGCCCTTAGTGGCTGCCAAAGTGGATCCTAAACCAACTTCTGATGCAGGGCAGAAAAATTCATTGGCCAAATCGAAAAAACCTAACAAAGTTGGTACTGCAGAAAGTGGACAGACAGCAGTTCCTGGTAGGGCAGACTTGGACGAACAGGGGAAAGAGAGGATTCGGGCAAAAGAGGAAGAAGAGGTAGTGAGGAAGGCAGAAGAGGAGGTGAGGAAAGAACAGGAGTTGGCAAGGAGGGAAGAGGAGTTGAGAAAGGAAGAAGCTGCAGCCAAATTGAGAGAACAACGTAAGCTGGAGGAGAAGGTGAAAGCAAAGGAAGCAGAAGAGAGGAAGAAGCGCAATGCTGAGAAAGCCTTAGCAAGGGCTGAATTAAGGGCAAGAAAGGAAGCTGAACTCAAAGAGAAGGTAACTATAATTACTTTCACCTTATTTCATGGTTTTAGATTAGATGCCTGTGAAAATGTGAGAAAGGTTTCTGATAATTCACATTTGTGTTTCAAGAAAGTTTTTAAGTTCTTTGCTTTGCGATTGCCCAGTTGTTGAGACAGATGGTGGTTAGATGACTCTGCCCTGTGGCCCACATCTGCAATGGACTGAGCCCATGTTAAGGAGTAAAAGTTTAACTGCTTCTATAGGCAATTTCCTTGTATTTATATATCAGTGTTTTTTTTTTTTTTGTGGGGGGGGGGGCGCTAGAAGTCAATTGCATTAACCTCAGAACCAGAGATATGCATAGATACACAATCTATCTTTGACATATGATAGTTGTATACTTGCTTTATTTAAGGCCTTTGTGAAACGATTTTTTGGCTAGTTTACCTTGCTCCTTCAAGCAGCACATTAACTGTTGACCTCAAGCAGGAAAGGGAGAAGAGGTTGAAGAAGAAGGAGAAGAAGAAGGCTGCTGCTGCTGCATCGGATGGCACAAGTGGCAGCACAGAAGGGGAATCTGCTCCTGCTGCCAACCTCAGCACTCCAGAAACTACCAGGGAGCTCGACATCAAAGAGAAGCCCACCACTGCAGTGAAAAGACCTGCAAAACCACAGCCTGCAGCAAAGCAGCAGACACCAAGGCCTCTGCCTTTGCCACTTCGAAACAGGGGTAAGAGGAAGATGCAACCCTGGATGTGGGTTGTTGCAGTAGCTCTGCTCTTTCTCACCTTGGCTTTTGTTGCAAATTTCTTTGAATTGAGTGTTCCTAGCTTCGGCTTCTGAGCATACATATATATACGCACTGTACTTGCATAGAGTGGGGTATGATTTTAGTTGGGTATTAGTGATTCTTTGGTGTGGTATTTCAGTTTAGGCTCTTTGATTTTCTAGGGGCCTCTGTCGCTACCGATGGATGGCGTGCCATTTGAGTTTTTCTTTTATGCTTTGAATTTTTAATTGAGCTTGAGGAGATAATAGTTTTCGTTGGTAATTATTTTCTTAAGAGATTATTACTATGTTATTTCAATCCGTCATATAATAAAATGGTCTCGCTTATTGTTTTGATAGTTAGTTCTTTGTCATTTCTTTCTTGTAGAGTTTTTTCCATGCTGCTTTTCCACCCCTTGTTCTCCCATACTTCCTGATTGGTTGGATGGAAAGCAAAGAAAAGGAAAGAAGGGAAATGAAAAAGGAGATGATATCTATTATAAAATGAATAATTTTAATTAGAAGTAATGATTGAAAAACTTTGGCTTGTTATGATAAATAGATTTATATCAAATCAGCCCTGAAAATGGATTTTTTTCTTGTACCAATGGGACTATCAATCAATTAGCTTAGCTATGTTAAAAAATTCTAATGCTGGCTCTTGGAAGCGTTCCTCTCAAACTTACCATACAAATCGTAGAACTGTGGGCTCACTGCCTCTAATTGCTCTTTTTGCAATGTGCTGAGTCATTTTCGGTAGGAGGGTTTGAATTCCTTGGAAAAACTGCAATGGTTAGCAAAATGCAATGCAGTAGCATGGCTGGTGGATGGTGGAAGCTTTGATAGGCTGGAAGAGCCTGCACTGAAAATGATTGTTTAGACCTCAAAACATACATCCTATACCACAAAGGATTTGAATTGAATAGGAAGATTGGATATACAAAGCCTTCCAAGTAATTTAAAGGGTTACAAATCAAGCCGCAAACGAATATTTCTAACGAAAGCCGTCTTTTCGGTCTTGTTCCTCGGCTGCCTTGTTAGCCGCTTGAACAGATTTGAACCACAAGAAAGCCTGCGGAAGAAAGATATATCAAAAGAGAGATCCAAAATCCCCCCACAAAATCAGATAAGCGCAAGGCAGAAGCATAGAAACACCGGACTTACAGAAGTGGGTAATCCTGTAATGGCAAAAAATCCCAGCAGTGGTGCATAAAACACACTGTCTGAGTTCACGACTCCAAAAACAGGCCTCTGGTTCGCATACTCGAAAACCGAACCAATCTGTAATCAGGAAATTCAAACAGTTTCAATCACCTGCCTTTCGTGTTTGGGAAGATAAATATTAAAAACTAGTGAAGAGATAATGAAGATAATACCGCGGCAATAGCAGTCACTGTCGATGCAAGAAGATACACATAGAAGGGGACTTCAAAGGCTTGTTCAGATCCAACTTTGAGTTCATCTCGAGCCCAGGGGGGTGGCTCCTCAGAATCTGGTTGAGCCCAAGATGGAATTTTCTCTTCTGATGATTTGCTTGACTTTGCTGAACCTTCGGTTACTGCAAATACCCTTAGTCTATGAAATGATTTGCCAGACTGCTGGCTTTGATGGCGATGGCTTCCTTTTGGGACAGGATGAGTGATATTGAGCAACACTGCAGACCTCGATCTTAGGTACCTTGGAGCTTCTTTGCTTGGAGAACAGACCAGATTTGCTGTGCATAGAGATAAGGAGGCAGCCATCAATCCCCTTTCTGCTTTAACTTACTGGAAGACCTATTGGAGAAACATTAAGTGCAAGTTGGTTAAGGTTGTATTTACAATTAGTATGGGAAAACATTAAGTGCAAACGCAAACAATGCCTCTATTTTATAATATCATGAGGTCTGGTATTGACATTATGATAACCGGTTAGCGAGGGTATCAATTAGTTTGGCCAACTGAATCATGTGAGCTGGTCCAGCAGCCAAGTTCAGATTGAAATGACAATCATTTTTCGATGAACTATTAGCCATTGTTTATGCAGCATTTTTGCATTTTCTGAATAATTCAATCTCAGAAAAATTGGAGACAACCCAAATTCATCTATTGAGCTTCTTGAATTGAATATTTGATTCATGACAATGACACTACAACTCTTGTATTCAAACCTCTCAATGGTAATGTTGAGTTTCCAAATATTCTTTTTTTCCCCCTCCCTTCATGTGTCAATCCAGGCCTCCATAGCACATGCAAACTCCCCTACTTTCCAGACCCATGAACACCAATCTGCTATCGCAATAAGCTGGGCACAAAAAATTCATGGATTTTGACGAAAAGGGTTTTTATCAACTACCAATCAGATTCACATGTCTGTCATTCTAACACTTTATCCATCGAGAGCTTGCTACGCATTTCAGAAGATCATCATGTAAGTGGCGAAATTCACCACTAACAGTCTGACCCAACGAAGCAAAGGTGGAAACAACAGCACATGGAATGCTCACTTGGTAGACATTTCAGCTAGATTTAGAAAGCTGATAATCTAATTTATTCCAGGAGTGATGTTTACGCAAAAGAGGATGCAAAAATCTAGAGTTGCGGCCAGAAATCTGTTGTGCTGAAAGACGGGTGCCAAGTTCTAAAGTGCTCTAGAAAACAAAAAGCTCTTTTTCTTATTTTTCCATTGATTGTTTTCCTTTTCAAAGAAATCAACAATCCAATCACAGCCTCTCTGGATCTTGGAACCTAACACAGCCCAGTTAAGAAATCAGCGGAAATTCCTAAATAATGAAGTATCTTCGAAGGAAGCATGCAGGGCTAAAGCCGAGATTACCACAACACATTCAAGTGAAACTATACAACAAAGAAAATGTTTTGGGGGAAGAATTCGGAACAAATAAGAGATTCCCATTTGAGAAAATGCAGCAGCGATTCAAGGGATAGCCATTACACACATTCAAATGAAAGTATACACAAAAGAAAATGTTTTGGAGGAAGAATTCGAAAAAATAAAAGATACCCATTTGCGAAAATCCAGCAGTGATTCAATGGAGAGTGCGTGATTAAGCAAATACTAGGATAAAAGCTTACGGAGATTCTCGAGGAATGGAAACAGCGTGGAGGAAGTTGGTTCACCGCAAACGGCTGTGCTTCAACCTGTAGACAGGAAATATCATCGGATAAAAGAAGAAAGAAATGCTCCTCTTTTGAAAAAAATAAAAATACAATAAAAGAAAGGGAACATTTTCCAGGGCAGAGAATCTCACTGGGCTTTAATGAAAAAAGAGAAGCCTCCATCAGCCCAACCCCACCCAACACGGTATTTTGCTGCATGGCTGTAACTGGGTTTGAGTTTTGTCCGAATTTGATTCGCCGAACTCGGATTTTAGTTAAGAGTTGGGATTAGAAATTGCTACAATCCGGGCTAGATAAGTTGGGTTCAATTAGAACTGATTTAGAATATAGTTGGGTTGGGTTGAAGCTTTGCAAATCTGATTTGAATGTTAACCTAATTGTTTGGAATGCTATATATGTATGTGCATATATATATAATAAGTTTTATACTTCATTTAATTGCTTTAATTAGAACTTATATAGGTTTTCATCATTTTTTAATAACCTAAATGTATTCTTATATAAGTATTGTTTGGGTTGTCCCAAACGGAATGCTGATCTGACTCTCGAGAAGATCCCGCCTAGAATCCTGCAAGATAGAGAAAACGTCAGAGGGCGCCGGGGG
>JAYJMB010082945.1:0-14489 GCA_036873735.1 Pouteria campechiana
GAAACAACATAAACCAATTGCAGGATTCAAAACATAACTGGTGGGCAATAAGCAAGTTGAAAATATTAGAATGTTTTATCCAATATACTAAAATTTGAGGGTCGATAACTGGTGGGTAATAATTAAGCAAGATAAAAATATTAGAATATTGTATACAGTATGGTAGAAATTCAGGGTCGATGGGCAAATATCTGCATCGGAATTTCAGCATTTAATCATCAAACCTACCCATCCATCTATTATTTTCGTGACATTAGATGAAAAGTGAAATACTCTCAATATTTTATTTATTTTTTATGAGAATAGATAAAACAGAATAGCATCGATGGTGGTGAGGTGGGAAATTAATGTAGGGATGGCCGGAGTCGGCTCGACCCAATCCAAACCCATCATTGCGAATCTTGGGCCAGCCCAGCCCAGCCCTCGGTCATCATCATCGTTTTGCCGAATATGCCGAAAATGCCCATCCTGCCATCATCACATGACGCCATCTATCTTCTCCCGCCATCATAGCAACATTAAAATCCCGCCTTCCTACATCAACAGAAGCCGCCCTTGTGTGCTTACACATGCATAGATTATGATTGCCGTGACTTTGTGCGGTGCCGCTCTCTCTACATGCCATGCTATCTCATCTTCTCTATATAAAGGCCTCTGCTCCTCATGGTCTTCACATCTTCTTCTCCTTCTTCTCTCTATGCAACCGCCGGTTTGGTTATTCACCCAATTCTAGTGTATCGAGTCACACACCAGGGAGACCAAGTTTCACAAACGCAGCCAGCCATTCAGAAGGTAATTGCCTCTTTGGAAGAAAAACAATCTCTCTCTCTCTCTCTGAGACATGCAATCTTTGCTGGGGTACTTTTTTAGTAGAAAGTTCATTTTGTGGTTTGTCTTCCTTTTTACAGGAAGAGTTAAAAGGTGAGTACATGGTCTGGTGAAATTTAAGTGTCGTATGTTGTTGTTTGCTGTCCTCCTTCAGAAGAGTGGCAAAAAGGAGGATCTTCTTAGTGTTCGTTCTATATTTCATGGGCTTTGGTCCTGTGGGGTAAATTCTCAAAGAATCAGATTTTGAAATGTTTTTACTTAAAAAAGAAAGAAAAGAATAAGAAGAAAACCTAATATTCTTTTATAGTAGAACCATATGGATTCTTTAAATTCTCTGTTGTAGGCGCTGGTATTGAAGATATCTGTCTCTAAATTGGTTTTGAAACCGTAAAACCGTAGGATAGAGACTAGGTTAGTGATAAAATAGCAATACTGAGATGCCGTTTTATGTTGTGCTGTTATGGCAGGGAAACCTTAATTCCATCATGGAAAGGCTCAACTCAGACCTGTACTTGCAAAACTGTTACATAATGCAAGAGAACGAGAAGCTTAGGAAGAAAGCCCAACGTCTCAACCAAGAGAATCAGGCACTTATGTCAGAGCTCAAACAGAAGCTGTCCAAGTCGGACACGAAACCCGGTGCTAATTCCGTTCCAGACCTCAACGTGGCCTCCGCCTCCAATTCAAACCCTCCCAAGCCCAAGTGAATCCGTCATGCTGCATGGCTGAAAATGTACTTTTGACCTTTTGCGATGCTTGAAGCAGTTAGCCAATGTGCTTTTTTGTTATGTAACTAGTAAGTAGAAATATGGGCAGAAAATGGGTATATCAATATGTATGTGGTAATTAATATGTTATGCAATGTGATGGATAATTCAAGTGGACAATGTCTATAAAAGCCAGACATGCAGTGTTAGCTGTCCCTTTTTCGCAATAGAAAGTCCTATTTTTGCTATGAGCATAAGGCAGTGGAATTTAAGTCCTGTGGACTTGCAATATAGCAGGTTGGCCTCGTGATTTCAGGTAAATGGATGACTCATAAGAAATGGATGTTTGCAAGGTCATCAGGTTGAGGACGTCAGATCATCCAGCTAAGAATAAATCAAAACGTTGTACTATAACAATCAACAAATCAAACAGAAGTTGACTACTGAAAATTGATATGTATTTGACATGAGGAACCTTCCCTGAAGACCACATCAGCGACAGAGTATTATTGAAATAGCATCAGAAATATTGCGGCACATAAAATGGACATGGAAAAAAACAAAATTCCAATACTTTGGAATGAATATTCACTGCAATTTAATAATCAATTTTCAGCTTCTTGTCAACACTTGAAAATGATTGGTAGAAAGCTTTAAAATGCTTGTAAGCAGTATCGATGTCTTCCTTCCCGCACATTTCTCTCACACTACACACGAGACAACAACGGTCTGGTCACCCCACCATAAGCTAAACAGAAATGCAGGCAAAAGATTATAACCGAACACTTCTTGATTAGCTCAAGCTGCATGTATTAGGATATATCCATTTCTACGTATCAATGTCAGAAATAATTACTCCATGTGAAAGCTAAAGTATTCTTCCTTTTTAATCCTCCAACATGACATTTATCTACTCATTGACAATCTTTAACTTTTGTTTATCATTATTTAAGTTTATAATCATCATTTCCTGTCATTTAAAAAATCTTTCTATCTTTATTCACTAGATGACTAATATCATTCATATTCTATGCTAACGTCACCTTATATTTTTTTTTTGCATTTCTTGTATTCTACCACTGTCCAAACACACCCTATAGGCGTCAATAATAAAAAATATAGCCTACATGCACCACCCTATGCTATCCAAACAAACCCTATATGCCTCGGCTGGCTTCGGCAAGATGAAGGAAACCGCATGGGATGTGGTCTTTCATCTTTGTACAAAGATTTGCTGAAACATTGTGCATAGAACTATATTTCCTTGTTATTTCTGGGCCACTTGGAAGAATTGTTGCACCCCATCACATTTGGAAGCTACTAGCATAGAGCTTCCCAAATATCCAAATTGCGCGTTCCTCCTCATCTCCAGGAAAAAATGTTTTTTGTGTGCTGCTTTTGGATCATCAACCATTCTGACCATTTCAATGGATGATAATGAATAAAGGAATGGCCCAGATGAAAGATCAAGATACCACTACCCAAATGCACGAAGGTAAGCAGGCTGCATCATTTCGACCTGCGGTAATAATTTTCTTTTTCTGATTGATGGGGCGAAAGGGCCCTTTTCTAGTCATAGAATCTTGAAATGGGTACGACCTTGACATCATAAAGAGGATCTTTCAAAGCTGACGTCACCCAGAAGTCTTTTTTTATTCTTTAGATTTTTGGTAAATGGGCAGAGAAAAGATTGAAAAAACAATAAGTAGAGAGAGAAAACATTCAAATCCTATTGATATCTTCTCCCGCAGCGCCTGCAGGGTTGTTTGACTTTGGTATTGAGCACTGCCACAATGTGAAAGGATCAAGAATCATGAATTGCAGTCTAATCACCATATCCACCTCGCAGAATGAAATCGCAGGAAGGTGCAGTCAGCGATAATGCAGGGGTGACTGGGGTGCAAAAACATCATTGTATTCCTTGGACTTCCCCGTGTTTTCAGCTGAGTTTTTAAGTACAGAGCATTAACGTCTCTGTTGGGTTCCCGTTCTGGGTGTGTGGAGATAAATGGCTGGACTCCAGACGGCACAATTTTTGTACATTAGACAACAAGCTGATAATCCGAAAATTCATTTTATGTTATCAGTAACATCTACAAAAATGGTAAGAGTATTAATCAAGTGAGGCCAACCAAGTAATTACTAAATCCAATAGCTCAATTTCTTGGCCTAATTTATTGGATGGAAAGGTTTGGAAAAGAAAATAAATAAATAAATGATATTAACAATATAAGAAATAATGCTGGTAATAAGTTTAAAATAAAAGGTGATAATAATAAAAAATAAGATTATTATGGTAAATATATGTCATATCAATGCAATGAAAAATAAAATTTTCCTTTCCTATTCTATAGGGGCAACCAATCGGACCCTCATTTACAGTATTTTTAACTTAAGCATGACTTGCAATTAGATCAAGACAATTTTCATTAGACAGGCCATAGTTTATGCAACAAAACTCCAACATTTATCTTCCATTTTACCTTATTTTAAAATTTCTGCCTCATATTTGTGCACCCAAACATGCAGGGGCCACTTATCCAACATGGCCAACAGCCTACCTCTTGGTAAGGCACAGCCCGTATATAGCACAATCAAATAATTAGAGACCTGCTGCTTAATTGACATAATTTTTCACGAAGTCTACAAGTTGCTTCTGGCAATGTAAAAGCAACATATTGACTGAACACTCAGAAACATGCAAGTGTGTGCAATTGGATGTAAACCATCCAAACCGTGGTCCGGGGTATTAACAGCATATGAAGGGTGAACCCCTGGTATCTGTGATAGCTCAGTTGGCCACACCAAAGGCAGAGCTACTAATCTACTCATGACCTTTCAGAAAATTAGTGATTTTCCTACAACTTGCTCAGCTTGAACTTGTATATTAGAAAGCCACTTCTGATAGTGATCCATTGGATTTGGTTATCTCCTCATAATTGGCATAAGAGATGCAATTTCTAAATTCTCCTCCTAGGACAAAAAAGCATACCATTGACAGAATGCAAAGAACTCAGGACCAGGAAAATGTGCCCACTTCAAGATATTTCAGCAGAAAACAGGCGAGCAATGATCCTATGGACTATCAAACAGTGCATCATACCTGGTATCACATGCATTAGGGGAGGAGATGGAGACAGACCTGTGCATGGAGAGCTGAGCAATACCACAATCCACAGTCCGGATGCCAACCCCAGAAGCCAGTATAGGACCAATTGTAGAGCCACATCCCATGTCATTCCTTACAACAAATTCCTAAACAGATATCATTAAACAAGTAAATTATGCTAGTCTGCTTTCCATCCATTCAAAAAAACAATAGTGCTCGTAAGGGGCAATTTTTCATTCAGATCGATGCCATGATCTACTTGTGAATGTAGTATCTAAATCATTCTGGCCATATGCTTATAAAAGATGGGACATCTCAAAGTCAATTCTGTGGTCTGAAAATTTCATCGTGTGTTTGTTCGATGGAGCAGATTGTGTGTTGAATGGAATCCCAACTCAATTTTTTGACGGCATTGTATCATACAATTCCTGGATGTGTCACATGGACATGTGCCACAGAGACAAAAGAGACAGGCCCATGATAGATGATCCAAAGAATAAGGTGTGCTAGTTTAAATTGTATGAAAGAAGAAAGCCATAGGAGGTTTTAAATCTCTACTCCCAGTGTTATTGCCCACCTAATTTTGCACCCTCCAAGATTTAGGGATCACACCCTAAAATCCCTCCAAAGAATGTAGATCTCAATGATATTGTTGGACTTTTCATAGTGTTTGTATATGGGGAATCACTTCTTTCCAGACAAAATTCTTGATTACAAGCATTTTCACGCATGGAAATAATCATCCCCAACATTGAAGTCTTTGTCCCAACCAGTTGAGATCAGAAGCATGAATCTTTCTATGTTATTTCATCCCAGACCATATCTTGGATGTTAAACCATGGACTCATTGATCTTTTCCAGCTGCCTGTGTCCATGCCAATTTGCATCTCAAAATTGGCCTTCCCATAACAACACTTAGGAAAATTACAACCTTCATGTAAGCAATGTGTATCATACAAAGAACTTTCAGGGAATAAAATACAAACACCAGTAACCAAGAAATGACAATAGCATCAGATTTCAGAATATTTAGGTGCTGAACTTATATCATGCAAAGATCAGGTTGGGCCAAGAAAATCCATCTCTATCTACTAAAATGTAAGGATTTTCTAAACATTCTCCAGCCAAGCTATCATCCATGTTGGAAATCGGAGCACTAAATAAGCAGTCCATCTTATGCCCATTGGTACTTCCAAGGCTGTGTATATTTAATATGTTGTTCCCACAAATCTTACAGAGCAATACCTGAGTTGGCAGGTTATGGATGTTGGCAACCTCTTTAAATAGAAAGGCTGTTACTGCACTAGTGGCATAGCGCTGATTTGCATTGTGCTTGATAACAAGCCCTTTTTGTAATTCTGGTCGATGATGTTCTTCATATTTATCCACAAAATTTGGGTGCACACCATGAGCCATGTCTGCAGATACTGTCGACATGAATTGAGAAATTTACTATGTCAATCAAATATGAATAGAAAAAACAAAAAAGTGAATTTTAACCGAGTAAGATGAAGAAACTAGGGACCTTGTATTAACAATTATACATGTACTAGTTTGGCCTATGGAACTATAAATTTAAGCCAACTAAATCATCAACCACAAACTGAAGATTCAAAAATGTAAGAACCCACTAAGACATCAGATGCTATTATGATTCATTGTAAAATTGTTACATTGCAAATAGTTCTAGAATCCAGAGAACAATTGTCCATACATCTTCATTACCGAAATGTAAAAGAGAGATTCACCATATAGGAAATGTGATATGTTTCTAAATTGCAAGAATATGGCATTCGTATGTTTTTGTGTCATGGCAGAATGGACATTTATGTATCGCATAGAAGACAGTTGCAGTTCTGACTCAGTGCACACCAAAGTCAATAAATATAGGGAATTCCACACACTCTTGTACACATCAGTTACAGACATCGAAACTTTTAAGATAATGCCCATGAATGCCCAGAAACAAAAACACAGCCTTGGCTGAGTCGCACCAACAGATCAAAATCTATCTCACGGTCACACCTGGAACCAAAAATGCACTTCATATAAATGCCAAATCCAACTCGTCTCATGAAATCCCCATAATCCTTAATATGTCACACCGTCATGGATTCTCAACAGTTCAAGCTCTAATCTACTCTACTTTATTTCTATTATCTACTTTATTTCTATTATCTCAGTCAAATTCAATGGCTCCAGCTACAAACACTGGGAAAAGGAGTTGTAGCTCCCATCACACCCACCTGTAGCAGAGTGTCAATGCATCATAATTTGAAGGGGCAAATCAATGCCTCAGTGTTCATAACTTCCTTCACAATCCATGGAAGTTGGCTTTTAGCTTTACACCCCCAACAAGCTCACAATTTGCCAACAACTCAGCTTACAGAAACACATTGCAGGTTCACTACAGTAGTGTGCCACAATAATAGAATGACAAATATGTGCAACATAAGCACATGTTGCAAAGATCCACTCCATTTCACACACAACTACAAATTGACACTCTTCAAATGTCATGCTCCAAGAACTGTTTTCACTTCTAACACAATGGAAACATTTGCCCATTTAAAAACATTGACAATCTCAACCTGCAAAGCAAAAGCAAAATCAAAATAGAAATATCAAGACAGCAGTCACAAGATTATACCAAGGAAAGAATGACGTATGGCACGTTCAAAATCACCCTCTCGTAAAACTCTTTGAGCTAGGCAATCAATGATGCGTCTCATGGCCTGAAACATAGTGGGTGCACCGGCTCCCTGAATTGAACCTGACCCAACCTGTGGCAATAATAAAATTAATAACAGCGCCGCTTCTGGAGTCATATGAAGATGAATGATATGGAATCATATCACCATTTACCAAAAGTTGCATGTGAAGAAAATTACCTCTTCATTATCAAATAAAGCAACCATCCGGATAGCACGCTCATTTGATAAATCATCAGGTGAGAAACAGGAATCCACAAGAGCTCTTAGAGCACAAAAACCTGAAGCAAGGTTGTCTAGTCTCCCAGAAAAGATAAACTCATTATTTACACCTCCAAGGCAGCTTGGTTGAGTATCACAGACATTCAACTCAATTCCTACAATTTCATCAGAGCTGCAGCCCAGTTCCTCTGACAAAACCTGCAAGATGAGGGAAATGAATTAGAAAAAATGTACATGCAAATTTATTAATCCAAAAAACATGCTAAATAACTTCCACAGTTCTTATAGAGTTCTGCTGAACCTATACTCTCACTTCTAAAGGGGACAGCACGTGTGACTTGCAGGTGCATGAGATGTCCTTTGCCAGACCATTTAAGCAAATGTCCTCCCAAACTTAAAGTGGGCCCACTCAACCAGCAGGAGTTTGCAATCTTTTCTGAACCTTAAATTGCTTTGGTTGTTATCTGGCAAACTCTGTTTGTTTACTGGTGAATTTCCAGCCAGTTCATCAATATTATGAGGCCAAATTGATAAATGACACAGATTCCGGAGTTCTCACTGACTCTCATGCAACATTTATGTAAACCATTAAAAAAATGACCTACAGTTCAATAGGAATCAAAAGATACACCTGCATAAGCAGCGGATGATGAGCAGCCTTCGAAGAAGATGAATCACTTTTCCCTTCATTTTTGGTAGATGCCTCATCATGCTTTTTTGCAATAAGTGGAACAAGTTGAGTCTCTAGGTTTGGTTTGAATCCATCTGTATTCACTTTGCTGAACAAATGGAGGAAAAAATGCAGTAACAACATGAATTACTAAAGTTTGCAATCCAAAAAATATAAGAACAATGAACATGGTTTAAGTTACATGAAACCAGCAAAAAAAAAAAGTGGGGAAAATAAAGAAATAAACATAAGCTTATATTTGGCATGGAAGCTCCTGGTTTCAAAGGTTGATATATTTAATTGCACCAGACTGCATGAGATATGATCACATCCTGGCCTCCTGATTCTCAAGTCCATTCCACACTTGTAGGCACTACAGTAGAAGTTGGAGAACAAGAATTTTCTGACCCTGTTTCCCACATACCCTCCCACATTCATAGTATAGAATATTGATCACGGTCAGAACCTTCCTATAAATTGTGAACAAGATGAGAACAAGGCAGAGGTTTCAAGTCTGGGATATTTTTTGGGTGTCAGTCTCATGCCAACAGAGTATTGCTAGAAAACTACTGCTTTCAAACTAGGTAAAACCCTATTTAACAAGATTTTTCCATGGCCTAAACTTCCCACTGAATTGAATCAAGATTAAATTGGTTTATTTATATCTTCAAGGTCATCCAGGATTAACTATAATTTCTTTTTCAATTGGCATTACATCCTGTCACAAAATCCTCTAGTTTACCCATTAATGTGACTTGACAGAAATAATGCAAACACTTGCTGCTATTTCATCAAAGCTAAATATTAGCTTTTGGTCTTTTATTAAGATCCCACCTCATTGAGAAAAGTATAAAACCATCAAAAAATCCCCATAATTATTTCTCTCAACAGTTTTTTGCATATGTATAAAAAAATTGCATGTTATTTGAAGTTTAGAACTAAACCTAAGAAACGACTTACTAGAATATTAGCCTCATTAATGTGTTTATTACAGCAAATACATCCACTCTTATAAAGTCAAGAAATAAAAAAAGAGTCAACCAGTCAAATTGTATAAGAACAATGATAAAAATGGCCCTGTTTTGAAAATTTAAGAAAATGCCCATACTTCGTTACAAAAGGAACATACTCCAGAACAAAGAGATGGCAATGATTACATGCCCACAATCATCACAAATATCATTGTTTTCATCCCAATAGAATTTCCTTTGTAACAAAGTAGGAATATTTTCGTAATTTTTGTGGAGTATTTTTACCATCTTTTTATAATTTCAACCATTTTCTTTAAGTGAATTTTGACAAGTCCAGCTAAACTTTGAAAGCTTAATCCTAGGAAGACGGGAATCCTTGCTTTTCCCCAAAAAATAAAGAGAATCCATTCTCTCAACTCTTGCACCATAGTCCAAGTAAAGACCACAGCAATGGAACTGAACAGAGCTAAGCACATGATCCCATTCACAGATTATTAGCCTCCATTCAGACAATTGAACTTTCCACATGAACATAATCACATTGAATGGTGCAGTAGTTTCTGCCAAACAGCCACATAATCTAACAGGAAAACATTATCTTCTACATTTTATCTGTCAATTTAGAAAGATCTCACAGGCCACTTGCAATCCCTCAATACAACTATCCAGAGGAATTATGCTGCTCCATGCAAAATTTGCAGAAGCTTAACAGGAAAAGAATTACCATAATGCATAGCTGAAGTCACTCCCTTGGTTAAGATGTGAGTCCTCAAATTGTTTAACATTCTGTTTGATCTAACATTATCTTTGAGAGATAAAGACAGTTTTTAATTTCCATGATTCACACTAAACAATGGTTAATGGCAATATGAAGACGTGACAGTGCAAATTGTACAGAACCTGGAAAGGATAGGCAGTAATTTGAACTCATTCACCACAACAACAATCA
Organism: Pouteria campechiana; assembly: GCA_036873735.1. NCBI lineage: Eukaryota > Viridiplantae > Streptophyta > Magnoliopsida > Ericales > Sapotaceae > Pouteria > Pouteria campechiana. The sequence goes on from JAYJMB010082945.1 coordinate 10,168, forward strand.
TTCAACTCTTAAAGTCCTCAAAATCCAACCAAGAAAATGCAATCATGTCTATGATTGCCAAAGCAAAAAGAAGTAACTATATTTAAAATGAAAGCAAGTGCAAAGCAATTGAGTCCATAAATCAGCAGCAACCGGTCAAGATGAATGGCCAGTGTTGGTACTCGTAACAAAGGTCTCTTCACTTTGATAAGTTTGTGCAGGAACAATCCATCACTAGCTTTCACAATAGCTCTGCCTGCGAGTGTTAAATCTCTATCAAACCATGTATGCCACAAGCCAGATCCATAAGTTTGCACATTCACCATATGAAAAACAGATTTTGATGAAGCAGACTTTGGCTTCAGCTTCAGGCATGGGCTATCTGTATGCGCAGCAATCACATGAAACCCACTATCTGAGGTGTACCTGGAAAAATAAGAGTTTAATTCAGCACACTTATTCCAATAGTTGTGCAAACATATCTGAGATACAACAGGATGCAAAGAAAACCATCTAACATTTGTCCCAACTAACAGGGGTCAGCTCCTTGTTTCATAATTTCACTATTCTGCTCTCTCAAGTTCAAATAAAAAACATTAAACTGATGAGTGATAACAATGGATAGGAAATATGAAAAGCTTCAGCACACTTATTTTAAAATGCTCCAATAAAAGAGATCCATCGAAAAAGATTAGAAAGAGAAAAAGTTTTTGTCTCCTATTCATTTCTGGAATTTCTCACATGGGAATTAGCACTATATGGCTGATATATCAGATTAACCAATGAGGTTATCATATATTAGATTAACCAATGAGATTATCACATCAATAGAGAATGAAGGGTATTCCTATTATAACAATTATGCAGACAAAAAAGAAGATCAATACTGAACTTTCAAGGATAGTTTCATATAAAAATTTCCATCACTAGCAACCAGTATTCGTACTTGCTTTGGGCAACCAATGGGCAAGATTGGGCAAAGATGAAATGAAAAATAACTCTTCTCTCAAGTCTCAATATGAGGTAAGAGAAACCTTTGGGGCCTGATCAGTAAGATTGATTTGATCAGAATGGAATGGAATAGAAATGATGACAGAAATATAGGAAACAATGTTAGCCATAAAGTAAATAAAAGTTAAAATAAATAGGGAGTAATAATTAGAAATATAGGTAACGATGAACAAAATATGATTTGTAATGGAAAGTACATGTCCAATCTAGCCTTCAAAAATAGAATTTTCAAAAGAAATCCATTCCGTTCAAATCCATCCATGTAGCGGATCAGGCCCTTAAACTACTTGTATGGTTGCTAGGATATATTGCAGAGAACCATCTAATTGAGCAGCACAAAACACACCTTCCTCCCACAGCAAAGGCAACCAGACTAGACATGTTCCGTGTAAAGAAGTAGCGTCCCCCAGGCTTTAAGTCCCATTCATCATTCTCATTTAGTAAATGAAATCCAGCAGCAATAAGTTGTCGTTTGGCTTCAGCTGCAGTAGTAAGCATATGCGAAACAATGACACAACAAACAATTGCAATTCAGCTCATTTGTAGATCCAAACAGGAAAAGGAACCAAGGAGGAACAGCAGTCTCCAGCACATTGTCCTCCAGAGAACCAATAGAGGGCATTTGAGGTGGGCCCCACCACAATGTTTTATAAGGATCCATGCCAACAGGGGTGTTATTAACATAAAACTAGGCCATGGGGCAAAAAGTTTATGAAACCCATGACATAGTTATCCCCAATAATAAAACTTGGAGAAAGAGCGTGAACCATTGAATTTCGCTTTGTTCCCCACCCTGATGCACAAACCAGGTGAGGTCTTCATAATGCTTTTCCCAAGGAAGATGGGTCAATTAGATCTTTTAAACTCTTCAGTTTATTGTGTAATGGCCCATATGCACAATCAACGATTGCCATCCCAATAAAAATCACATCGAGCAGCTAATTGACAGATCGGATATTATGACGTGTCATCAAAGTCGACCACTCAACTTCATTCACAAGCAAGCACCCCTGTGGTACTTGTCATTTGAACTAAGACTCAGAAAAAAAAAAAAAAAGAGCACCAAAAGTTAAAATCAATTACACAACTAGAAATGTACAAAACGAACGCCCAATGTAAGTGCCATCAACACACACGAACTTAGTAGACCATAAGGCGTTACCCAATTTTACGAACTACAGGTTTCAATAGTAACTGTTGATGCATGCCACGGCCCCTCCCTTTGGGGCTCGATATGGCCTTTTTTGGCCTCTCCCTCGAGGCACAACACACCTTCATTCTAAAGTCGCCTTTGGGAAGGCTTGACTTGGGAGTTGAACCCAATAACTTCACCTTTTGTTGGTTTCAAAACTACATCTATCTCCAACCAAGCTACAATAACATCCTATCGAGTAACAATTCTTATTAACACTCTTCATTAGAAAGAACTGCAGCAATAGAGAGAAAGACCAATACCAGTAGCATGAAAATGCGTCCATGATTCATTCAGATAATCCAGAAAATCGTTGACTATGGAGGGACTCTCGCCAGCAGTTGAGGCCTGTTGCGAAGAAACAGACAACACAAATCACCAATTAAAACAGAGTTCCAATTCCGAAGAATTGAATAACTAATCGGGATGACTTTCATGCCTCAAGTCTCCAAATTCGAATACTCTGATAGTTGGACTATAATACTCGGAAGATTAAATGCATGAATGGTTAAAAATCGATGAACGCTTTTATCTGAACTGGGTGAATTTGGAGGCTTACCTCCTCGGGAGGTGGGTAGGAGCTTGAGCAAAGCAGATAAGGTAGAGTAGATATCGTGCGAAGGCGTTTGCCGCTGAAGGATGCTGAGAAGGGGATTTTTGGTTTGTGTAGAAGTAACAAAGGAGTGAGGATCGGAGCCGGTCTAAGGAGATGCAGGCGATTCAACGCCATGTTTGCAGTCGCCAGCTTCATGAGCAGAGACGAATGGAGCGAGGGGATGAAGCGAAGCTGTTGGTGCGGTTGGAGAAGGAGCCTTTCGTGGACTTGAGCTTTTGCGAATGCCGGCAGGGTTTCTGCTAATTGCATATTGGCCCTCCAAGGCCACCGTTGCTTTCTTTCTTTTTTGCCCGTTTTGGAATTTTCATGAAATTAAAAATTTTAGATGTTTAAATTAGAAAAACGCTTGCATTTGATTTTATTATTAAATGTATAAATAATTCATGATGGAAAAGAAAAGTATGCAAGTTTTAGAGAATGATTCCCTACAAATTTTTTTATGAAAAATTTCATGCAAATAATTTGCCTTAAACCCATAATTATTTTTGTTAAATTCAATTTATTTATTATTCTTGGAACCACATGATAAATAAGGATTTTTAAAATTATATTTATTTAAAACTCAAATGATCCATAAAGAACGAGATAATTTTGATGGGTTTATGTTCAATTTTAAATAGAGATATAGCTAATTTAAACATAATTATGATGATTTTTTTAAAATTTTAGCTAAGTAAGTTATACTAAGTGTGATAACTTGACTATATTTAACCTATGTATTATTGTGGGTTCAAAAAATATATTTATATATAAATTTCTTGAAAACATTTATAAAATTTTATTTCCTATAGCTTTTCAAAAACCCTAATATTTCAATCAAACACTTAGGCAAGCTTTAATATAGAAAATAATATTTTTCTAATAATATATGGTCACAAAGAAACTTTGTTATGGGATCATTTTGAGTTTTTTATAATAAATTTTTTTTATTTTTCTCTTTTTCTCATTTGCTTATAATTAATGTTACATTTATCATTTTGGCAAATTTACTTTTTTTTATTATTACTAGTATTTCAGGCATTATTCTTTATTTTCCATTCAAAAAGCTATATATTTTATTCTTATTGACTTATATTTAATCATCATCTCTGATCCGTTACACAATTTCTGTTATGTCCGTAACCCTTTTTTTTTTTTGAATTCTACCTTTTCTTTCTCTTTTGTACCTCTTCTACCAATTATCAAATAACTTACAATTGGAACGGAAAATCAAGTATTTGTCCTTTAAAAAAATTGGAAGATAGATTCAAAGAAAGGACAGCTTTAAAATTTCTTAACATCTCTCAGCGGTAAGCACGTAAAGGTCCTCAATGCTGCTATCCGGTCATTGATGCTGGAAATACACGAGTGTAATGTCTGATGTTCGCCTGGCCTGTAACAATTTTCCAAAAAAATTAAGAAAATTTAAAAAACTGAGAGCAAATTAGGGTGTCAAGATATATATTGGATAAGGTGTAATAGAAAGAGGGTGTGGTAAAAATGTGTAACAAGGGATAAAAAAAAGGTAAAATAAAATAAAATAAT
>JAYJMB010082967.1:9898-21571 GCA_036873735.1 Pouteria campechiana
CTTATCCCTTTACTTTTAGGAATTTTAGTTTAGCTTAGTTTTCTTTATTTTTTCTCTTTATTTAGATTTTTTTGTTTTGCTTACTTAAATTTAGATAATTCAGTATTGCAACCATGAATAGTTTGATCAACTCTTATCCACCAGCAAAGAAGAATGGTTCACTTTAGAGGAGAAAGTTGAATTCATGAGAAATAGACTATTTAAACTTTCTTTGTTCTCTTCGCATTTAGCTTACTTATTTGTTTTGTTTTCTCTATTTGGAAATTTTTTTTAGTTATGGTTTGATGTTTCTGTTGCAGTAATAAAAAACCCTAATTTTAGATTGAGCATAGAAGTTTCATGAGATTGTAGATTACGTGTTAAGTATGAAAATTATCAAAATTTTGCAAAGAATGCAAATAAATTTTAGAAGAAGAGGATTAGAATGCACTTAATTTAGAGAAGCCCTTAAACTTAAATTTCTTTCATTATTTCACATTAAGAACAATGTTTGATTTAAATTAGGGGGTATTTGGGGATTTACATTGAGATTTACAACCAAGACTTCTATTTTCATTCAGATTTGCATTCAATTTTGGAATTTTTTTTTAAAAATTTGAGTATAAATTTTCTCTATGAGCGTCTCTTTTAATAACTTAGCTAAAGGAATCCAAGAGCAACTATGTTACAATGCTAAAATTGAATAGGATGGATTTTCTTTTAATTATCAAGTGACATATGCTAAGTTTTTTATTAACATTGCACATTATTGAGAATGAAAGATATGTGCTACCTTGTGGTTTACTAATTCTTATGATAAGTTCTTCTTTTTCATGACTAGTGAAAATTTCAATTAGCACATTATGTTATGATCATGCAAAGTGTATGTAGATTAGTGATTATGTTGTGAACTTAGTAAAATATTCTGGTTAACACAAACACGCAAGAACTTATTTGATTATCCCTCAAGGCAAAATCCTAGATAACATGTTTACTTGATGATTTAGGTATTCTTTGATAAATTTGAGCCTTTCAAGCTAATCGAGTATACTCACTGTTACTAGTGTCCCCATTGAGCTTTAACGACAGAATGACATATGCAAAGCATGTGAATAACCACTATTCAATTTTTCTTTCTTTAACTTTATCATTCAAACTTTTTCAATCTAGAAAACCATGATTGACCTATTAAGAGACATATTCTAAATGGTTGCAGAGAAGTACATGAGTGAATAAGATGATAAGTTTGGGGGAGTTAAAGAGAAGAATGCTGAAAGAAGAGGAAAAATGACAACAAGAAAGAAATCAATAAGGATTTATCCTTCAATTGGGGGGATCATATCTCTATGAACTTAATAAAAAATAAGTTTGAAAATATAGTAGTAATACAGCCCATAGTTTGGGGGTATCACATCTTAATAAAAGTAAAAGAAAATAACTTTGGGATGTTGTGGTAATACAACTCGTAAAATAGATAAAACCCCAAACAAAAAGTTAAGAGAGTGAATATTCATGTAAAATACAAATATGATCTCTTACTTTGTATATCCTTATTCCCTTTTCTTATTAGTTAAACCCAAGGCCCCATTACAAGCTTAAGAAACACCTATTGATCTAAGTAAATAGAGTTTTCTACATTAGTGGAGAGGGATTATGAAAAGCAAGCATATGGGATATTTTGTAAAGATCATGAAAATCATTGGTCTGCACATTGTTGACTAAAAAACATAATTGTAGCATGAAATTAAAACTGCACACACACACACACATTTTTCATTTCATAAAAGGTTTGATGAAGCATGGGCTTCATGAGATTACTTCGTAAGTACCTTGAGTGATTTCTAAGATATGTGCACATGTGTAATTTTTCTAGCATATTACTGATTGTTTGAGAGAGATTTTCTTGACTGATTCATGAGTTCATATTGTTATTTTGCTTGAGGATGATCAAAAGCTAAGTTTGGGGGCATTTAATAAGCTCATAATATATCATATTTTTTATATCTAAATTCATATGTTTAAGATCTTCTTTTAATGTTTTTCATTAGATATTGCACTTAATAGAGTTTCTTTAATTGATCTATAAAGTGAAACTAAAGATTACAGAAGATGTTACTTTAAAGCAATTTCTAGGACTGATGAAGGTATATTTGGAAAATGTGTTCAACATGAAAGTTTAGCCTTTATTCTTAGATTTCTAATCCATCAAGAATCATATGATTTTGAATTCAATGAGAAAGTTATGACTAAAATAGTGCAACTATCTGCAAAGCTTCACATTCATCTGCTACCTCATCTAACAAAAGGTGTCACTTTGAAGGATCATGAATCATAGAAGATAGATATTTTAGACAAAGTGATCAACATAAAAGTTGTAGCCTATGAAATTATTTATCCAATGAAAAGGGAATGGTGTAATTAGGATTTTTTACAAGAAAGTTATGATCAAAATAGTTCTACTCTCTTCAGAAAACTTTGAAATATCAATTTCGGAGGCACAAAAGGAGGTACTATGAGCTCATAAGACTTAAGATACAAGAAGAATCAGTAAAAGTGATTAACATAAAAGTTTTAGATATTAAAATTATCCTAACCCAATAAAAATCACTCAATTTGGATTCATATGAGAAAGTTATGATAATTATACTAAAACTGCTTTGGAACATTAAAACTCCAAAGCAGACTTGGTGCCTCCAAAGTTAATATTCAATGACTCTGAAGTTCACTTGCGTGATTCCAAAGTAATGTTTTTTGACTTCAAAATTAGCTTTATTGACTCTGAAGCAAACTTGTGCCTCCAAAATTGACATTAGTGAATCCAAAGCAACATTTTTTGACTCCAAAATTGGCTTCAATGACTCCGAAGTTCACCTGCGTGTCTCCAAAGAAGGAATTCAAATTTGTAGCTTGATCTTTAGTGCCTCCAAAGCAGCCTAATAAGAAAAAAAAGTTTAAAATCAACGCTTAGAATTGGGATTGCACAAATTTAGTTATTTTTTCATGCGTCAGATGTTGCAAATTTAAGAGTATGAGATATATAGATTGCAGAGTATTATTGGAAGCTGATTTTTAGGCTCAGAATTGTGTTACAATTTTTAGAACCCAAGATATGCAGCAACTTAGTTATTTTGAGAACTTCTATTTTTATGCATTGCAATGTTTGGGAAGCTATATTTCCATTGGGAAATACTGAGTTATTTTTGGAAGAGGATCACTATGCATAGAGGCATTACAATTAGAGGAGTTCTACTAAAAATCTACTACTTAGGTTATTTAAGGAGGCATTTAGAACATATTTGGGAGAGAGAGTTGGATGAGAAGAAGAGCTTAGAGCAAGAAGATCAATGGAGAAAGCCATGAAAGCCACTGCAACTTGAATATTCTGTTTTCTTTCTAGTTTAGCTTTTGTTTTTAAATCAACATTCAACCTTTGAATATGATGATGTTTATCAATTATTCAGTTGGTTTTAATTCAAATATGATGTTCTAAATTTCTTTTATCTAAGGATAAATGGATCCTAGCAATTATTGATGTTTGATTTTTTTGGGTAAAATTATCTTCTTCCTCATTGTTTCTTCTTTTCTAAGCTTAATGCGTGTGTGTGCTTAACTGCCATGTGCATGGACTATTATTGTTAATTTATACTTGCAAGAGGTCAATTAGGAATGGACTCTTGAATTGAAGAACAAATGATGCAATAAGGTCTAGAGATAGCCATTATATATTTGTAATCTGTGTGAGTATGACCTTGCAAACGCATATATTACACATGGATGCCTAATGGGTTTACTAATTTAGATCTGCATGGAGACATAGTAGGTAACTTCAATAGGCACACCTACCATATCACTTGAGAAATGGTGGTAGATACTTCAATGCATCTAATTGACAATGAGTGACAAGATAATTTACTCAATGCAATTCATCAATACAAGTGGATTTGCTAGGTGAAGTTGAATTCCTAGATATTTCATTCATTGATATTTTTTCTTTTGCTCTTATAATTTGTAAACTTCATCATTTTTTCATATTTAGTTTTTATATCATCTACAAAAATTCATTCAATCAAATATTATTGATTTGATACAAGTTTGGTACTTAGTGTGTAAACAACCTACTTTATCGTGGCAATGGGAATGATACTCAACTTACCTCATTTATATTACTAATGATCATTTATACTTACACAAAATCCAACAGTCATGCACACTTTCTCACAATATAAAAGAATTGATGAAGCATGAGTTTTATGAGATTATTTGGCTAGTGTCTTGAATGATTTCTAAGTTATGTGTATAAGTGTGATCCATCATGCATGTTCTTGATGGTTGAGGGAGTTTATCCTGACTATTTTATGGTCGCTATTTTGATCAAGGACAATCAAAAGCTAAGTTTAGAGGTATTTGATAAGCTCATAATTAATCACATTTTAATATATAAATTCATATATTTTAGATCCTCAATTGATATGATTTTATTAAATTTGATTAAATATTTTATTTAATAGAGTTTGTTTCTACTTTAGATGTAAAAACCTGTCAAAATGGAGCTAAACATGATAAAGGCATCACTTTGCAAAAATTTTTAGGACAGATGAAAGCTAATTCAGAGAAAGTGTTTAGCATCAAAGATGTAGCCCTTTAACTTATGTATCCAATTCATCAAGAAGTGCATGATTTTCTTATTAGATGAGGAAGTTATGGTTGAAACACTAAAACTTCCTCCGAATCTTCAGAGGGTCTGAGGGTGTTTTAGTTGTCTACACGAAATGATTTCAAAGGCATGACTGCAAAAGCAATTTTGATGTTTCAGAGCTTTTGGAAATAACTTTAGAGTCTCTTAAGTAAAATATTTGAACCTCTAAAGAAGCTTACAAGCTCTAAACATGTCTCAATTTCAACAACTAGATCTTTAGAGTCTCTGAAGAGAAGTTTTAGAACATTTGAAGTTGGCTTACAAAAGAATCTGAAGATGAAAGACAATTCAAAAGCTTTAAAGGCATTTCAATGTGCATTTAAAAGTTTCAGAGGCTTTGAAGAGAAGTTTAGGAACCTATGAAGATGTTTACTAGTTAAAAAGAATTTTTGATAGCATTCACAAGCTTCAGAGAGTCTAAAGTGTAGTTTTAGAACCTCTAAAGAAATTTGTGGAAAAAATTGTAATAAAATTCAAAATTCAAAGGATCTTTCAAAGGTTGGCAATGTAGTTCAGATGTGCTTTCAGAGAATTGAAAAACAAGTTTAAAGAAGAATTAAGTCTTTAGAGAAGTGTTTAAAGGAAAAACTCAAGCTTCATAGTTATGTAAACTGCTTCAAAATCATATACATAGTCAAGTTGGAACTACAGTTTAGAATTGATTTTAGAAGTTGCAAAATTGTGAAGTGTTAGAAGTGTGGAAGTAGCTATTTTTAGTGTCCAAAACATGTGAATGCTTAATTTATTTTTAGAAATTCCATTTTTATGCTCTGTAGCTTTTAGGAAGCTATCTTTACGTGCAAGAAGCCTAAGTTCTTATTAGAGGAGGATTTCTATATGCAAGATGTATTGCCATTCATGGAGAAGGGTACTCAACCCTACTTCAAGGGTTATAAAAGGGATTCACATATCCATATTTAGGAGGGAGAGAAAACAGAAAGGTGGACACATCCAACCAAATTTTGGGTGAAGGAAATTAGAGAAGAAAATCACGGAAGATCATTTAAGCATCAAGGGGAAAGAGTTTTCTATATCTTTAATCTTCTATCTATTTCAATATAGTTCATCTTTTGTATTTGGAATCAAAGTTCAAAATTGAATATGAATATATTTGTTAATTATTAAGTTGATTTTGATTTAATTATGATGTTCTAAATTACTTTTATCTAGGTGAGATGGTTCCTAGCAATGAACGTTTCATTGATGTTTGACTCTTGATTTATATTATCTTCTTTCTCATTGTTTCTTTCTTTCTTTGCTTAATGCATACATCTGATTAGCTACCATGTGCATGAATTAAGATTCATATTTCACTCTTGAGAAAGATGAATTAGGAATAGACTTTTCAATGTGGGAACATATGATATAATGATGACTAGAGATAGTCATTGTACATGTGCAATCCGTGTGGGCGATGATCTTGATTGAGAGTGCGCATATATCACACAGGATGCCTAAGCTTAATTAGTTTGTTGGTGTTGATTTGCATGGACACATAGTAGGTCACATCCATAAACACACCTATTATAGCACTTGCGAAAGGGTGATCAATATTTTAATGCATCTAATTAACAATGAGAAGAATGATAATTTAATCAATGCAACACATCAATACAAGTGGATTCATTAGGTGACGTTGAATCCCTAAATATCTTTCCCATTAACTTTTTTAGATTTAGTCTTTTTAGCAACTTCTGAAAATCAAGTGGCCAAATAATACAAATCCAACAAAATTTTGGTGCTTAGTGTGGTAATAAAGCAACTCCCCATGTGACGATACTCAACTCATCATATCTATATTACTTATTTGTATACTTACACATGACTTAATAGGTATACTCCTCATCACTGTCCATATCAATATCATTATTTGTGCCAAGGCCTATTTGATCCCTTGCATACTGAAATCCCTTTGGCCTTCCCTTAATTGGAACTAGGATAAGGGGACCAATTAGTAACATATTAATTAGAACTAGGACAAGGGGACCAATTACTAACATATAAGACTAACCAGGATAAATGTCAAGAGGTCAATCATCCTTCTACATTCTTTTCTAAACTTTCAAAGTCTTTAGTAGCAAGGGTTTCTTGAGCAAAATATCAAAAGAATGGCATTCTCATAGGGTAAGCCTATCTTCTTGAACACCATCTTTCATTTTTTCAATGAGGATTGTGATTCAGGGTCTTTCACCTAAACAATTTCTGACTTGACCATTCGAGTTAAGGGCCGGCTGTACTCCACCAACCCGGATTGTAGTTTCCCTCCGCCAATTTCTCATCTGCTACTTTTGGTGTTAGAGTGTGAAGTGCTCCCTAACTTGTTTGGTTGGGCTTTCCAATGTTAATCTTGAAACATAATGAAAGAGGAATACATTGTCCATAGGGGATTTATGAAATTTGGGGATGCTTCCTCTAAGAATTCCTCTGAATACTAATACTCTCAACTACCACTAATAGCTATATTTTCTAGACTTTTGAGTCTTGGTTATTCCTCTAAAGAAGCCTCTAAAAACTATCTTACACTATCTTCTATCCTTTAATGATTCCCCTAAAATTATTTTATGCTTGATCTCATCTTCATACTCTTCTTAAGACCTTTGAGATGGCCTCCGAAGTGTCCTCTATGTTGGCCCCAAAATGAAGGGTGTATGGTGTATGGTAAAGCTGGAATCCAAATGATGTAGATAAAATAAATAGTTGTGCAAGTGCAGAAAATGAAAGATAATGGAAATACAAAAGCATGCAAACAATTTGAACACAAGGATTATAGTGGTTTGGGCCCCCTTGGCACCTACTCCACTCTCCAAGGTTTCCCTAACTTTGGATTTGACTATAACCTATGGAAACACAACCTAGTTTTTTAAGAGCTCACTAGAAACTTTACAACTTGTTGGTTTCCAAGCTTACCAACAAACTTATTAGTTTCCAAGCTAACCAACAAACTTGTTGGTTTCCAAGTTCACCAACTAACTTATACAATGATGGTCTCTTCGAGCTCACCATTAACTCATACAATCTAGTTTATCAAGAGCTAGCTAGGAACTCTTACAAATGTGTACAATGGAATGCCTCTAATCTAGGCTAATGGGTATACATAATCAAAGCATAAATACAAATGATAAAATAGTAAGCACTTTATAGTGAATTCAAACTCCCTTGAAGTGGTATTGATGTAGTCTTGAAGTTCTTTGATCTTAGTTGCACCTTGGAGTAAATACACTTATGAAAACTAAGTGAGTTTCTTGTATTTAATTTATCTTTGGCACTTATAACCCTCAAGCATCATGTTTCGCTTCAATGGATCTTCTATTTATACATTTTGAAGACCCTTGGGCCCATTGGGAAGAAGATCGTTTGAATATAGTCATTGCAATGCACTCTGATTTTTGAACATTTAAAACAACATTTTTTTACTATAGTAGTTATACTATAGTAGTTACTACAGTAAATAGCTATAGCATTGACAAAGATAGTGCTTAATCTAAACTTTTATCCAAAGTTAAATTTTTGGACTATTTCTCTATCTAAAAATTACTATAGCAGTCAATGTAGAAAATTACTGTCATAGTCGCTGTAGTGTTCGCTCCAAAATCTGTCCCAAAGTTAATAACTCTGTGCAAAGTCTCAATTTGAAAGTTACTGTATCAATCATGAACAACTTTGTCACAATGTCTGAAACTTCCACAATGTTCAAAATCTGTCCAAGTCAATCTGAACTTAGTTTTGTGTTTGAAATGACTTGCGGTCCAAAACTTTCTTTTTGAAGTTACATAGCAATTACTGTAGTCACTACTATAGCAGTTCATGAAAATAACATCTTTTCTTCCTATGTTTTACAAGATCTTAACAAAAACATCATTAGCTAAATTCAAGTCATAAACAAGTTTTGTAAATTATCAAAATCAAGCCCTTTGGATTAATACTCTGAAGTCCAAAACATGATTTCAAATGTCTCTAAATCCCTTGAAATCTTATTAGACGTCTCTAAATCCTCTGAAATGTCCTCTAAAGCATAGAACTTGATTCTTTAAGACTTTTGGATTGGCTTTTGAGTAGCAAAGCTTGTTTTATCTTCTGCATTTACTTGTTTTCTCCCTTCGTTAATTGATTTGTGATATGTTTAACTTGATTATTTGAGATGTTACATTTCATAATGCTTTAAAGTTGATTTCCTATGTATTTTCTTGGTTTTATCATTTTTACTCTACAACACTTGGAAATTGACATGTTATTACCTCACTTTCTTACTTTTGTGTTTGCTTATCATAAAAACTTAGCTATTACTTTCCATTCATCATCAAAATCAACCTAAGAAGTTAGACTGATTAGATTCCATGAACCTATCCCTTGGGAAGCTAAGAAATATACTTGTGGAACCTGTGAATGAATGCTTCTGCTAGCACCTCCTAAGATTTGAATGTCTCAACTGATAAGAGAATGCTTCAAGGCATAGCTATTGCTAGCTAGTGGGAAGGGAAAGCTTTTGATTACATAGACTTCATTCTAAGACATCATTTGTACCAATGCTTAGTATTGGAATAGCTGCTTGAATGCAACTTTATGACCTTCTTTAAACATTTTTATCATGGGCCAACCTAAGTAATGGACTTGCTGGATTTCTAGGATTTCGATAAGAGCCTTCATCTAATGAAAGATTCAAGTATTCTTGCAATATGTGATTCTATGAATACTTGGTCCATTTGAGGATCCCTCATTACTTTCATCTTCTTCATTTTGGCTTGATCAAACACCTCTAAAAAATTAGTTGTATCCAATGGTGAAAGTATGCCTTCTTACTAAGCATAAATGAACTTTTTCTACCTCCTGGTGATCAAGTGATTGTGGATCACTCAAAGTGACATCTATCCACTTATCAATTTAATCAATTGTCTTCTCACTAAAATATTGATCCCAATTAATTAGAGATCTCTTGATTCCTTCCTTTCTTTTGGAAAGGAAGCATAGTAGGAACATGTCTTGCAATGAGACTCATTCTTTAGTGCCTTGAACTTCTAGAGATTGGAATAAATTTTTTCTTCACTTTAGATTACAGAAAATTTTCAAAGTTCTAATACAATTTTGCCACATCTAGATTTCCTCTATCACATTCATCAACATAGTAAAGAATGTGTGGAACTAGTTAATCACTTACATTGAATAGAGTGAATCCTTGATGTTGATACTCTCTATGGCGGTTACATCTTCTGTGAGAGCATTTTTTTTTTGTTTGGCTAGCTTGTAGAGGCCTTGCCTTTGCCAATGTCATAACAAGAAACTACGATTGGATAAAATATTATCATTAGATTTTAGGTTACTCCAAGCTCCAAGCTTTGGTGATTTATGCCAAAATATTTCTTCATCCTCATCCAAGGCTAATGGAAGTGGTGGCAACTATTCGTAAGCATAGAGTTCTAGGCAATCTTGAATGAGGTGAACTTTTCTCTTTCTTCTTCCCACCATTCCTTTGTAGAAAGACTTGAGTCTTTCAGCCTAGGGGTAATCCTCGATGATGTACAAATGGAACCATGATGGCTAATAGTATATCTTTTCAAAGTACAGTAACAAGTTCTTCAAACACTCCACCTTTTTCGTTGGCTTTATATGTTTCCTTTGATGATTTCATCCTTTCGAGCTTGTCAATGGGACTTCTGGGATATCTTTTGAATAGACAAAAGCTAGTTTTTGTAATCAATTCTAACTTCCCTTTGCATCTCTTAGTTGGGACCTTTAGGGAACTGATGATCAAATTCTTACTCAAGCATCACCAAATCAAGAACTTCTTTCATCAATATATTTTTAGATAATGCCTATGCATTCTTCTCAGGTGTGATGATTGTCATGCCCCACTTTTTGAGGTATGACTTACCATTTTATACTATATTTCACCTAAATTTGCCCATTTTCAAGGTGGGGGTGCTCGAGTCCCAGTTTAGGACACCTATACTATTCGCTATTTTTTTGACAAAATTTCAACAGAGTTTTCCCTAAAATGTCAATATCAATACCTAATATACATCACTTATAAATACATTACTAAACATTAATGTTTAAAATCCTAAATCATACATTAAACTACAGTTTCAATAATTACAAATCAAAGCATAAACATCTCACTAGGCCAACTACCCATAGCCCAGAATTTGTATCACACCATGATGGCATTACATTATAAGGGAAACAAATCATGTTATCATAATATTATAGATTATTTTCTAACACATACCAATCCATTTCTTTAATAAATCATTTACCATTTTACACAATTGTACAAATTCACATTAAAACAAATATACATGAGATTCTAATCCCATTATTCAAACATATCATTCAAAGGTCTTCAGTCATTCTCAGAATCCTTCGCTTGACCTGCCAACTAAAAATATAAACAAGAAGGCGTGAGTCCGGGCAACTCAGTAAGTAGATAAATGTACTAGACAATAATTAATTCACATAAACAAATCTATGTTATTTCATATCAAACCAATCTTTAAATTAAACATATATCAAAGGGATCTTCTCTATCCCTCATATTGAGCATTCACACTAAACCAAACATCAATTTTAATCAAATATGGGATATCCACTATCCTCAATCAAAACATACATGCCTAAATTCATATAAATAGGCTAATCCCCATACATTCAACAAAACATGCTCGGATCTTAAACAAAAGGGATATACGTTATCTCTAGTTATCTAATGGAAACAAATGCCTACTTACCTCAGACCTTTGGCTCCAAACCATATCTTTTCAGCTCTGTCTTTTCATCCTTCTCAGAACATCCTGTACAAGCAACGGTCTCATTCAATTACAAGATGATTTCACTCAAATACATCAAGCCAAACAATTACTCCTCTTATACATTTTCAATCAATGAGGTTATTAAATCCTCATTCATTGCTAATTATTTCCTTAAGCCTATAAGTCATGTAGTCATATATATAATCATGAGGCATGCCTTCCTCATTCATTGTACAATCTATATCATTCTATCAT
>JAYJMB010082978.1:0-21568 GCA_036873735.1 Pouteria campechiana
TTTATGTCTCATAACGTATAATTGTAATTTATACCCATATCGATGTAATATTGCAATGTGAGGTGTATGGTGTATTTGGAATGAAAATTCTATAGTGGTGTGGTGGATTCATTGTCATCATGATGTAGCGGTGGTCTTGGGGGAGCTTGTGGAATTATAAAGATATTGTGTAGATGACTAGAGAAATATTGTAGTATATAATTTCTTTCTTTTATGAATTATAATAAAAATATATCATAATGTGTGATGAATATTGGTACCTAAGTGGACAACCCTATTTTCAAGGGGGACTCTATCCAATTTTTTGTAAAAATTAGGTCAACTAAAAAAAATATCAAAGCAACCCATCTTGGAGGTGGGCAAATCATGGTAGGACATGTGGATTTACGGTGTAAAATGGAGTAACAACCCAAGGAGGGTGGGATGTTACAGTGAATTCTTTTCTTTGTTAGCCAAACTTAAGGCCCCACTACAAGCTTGACAAAGACTTATTGATCCAAGTGAATGAGTCATCTACATTAGTAGAGAGGGATTATGAAAAGCAAGCTTATGGAGTGTTTTGTAAAGATCATTAGAATCATTGGTTTGCACATTGTTGACTAAAAAGTAAGTATGCATGTTGCGTGAAATTGATATTACCCAAACACAAACATTTTTACTTCATGAAAGGATTAATGAAGCATGAGTTTCATGAGATTACCTAGTAATTGTATGAATAATTTCTGAATTATATGTAAATTTGTAATTTGTCTGGTATGTTATTGATTGATTGAGAGAAATTATCCTAACTGATTCATGAGTTCAAATTTCTAGTTTGGTTGAGGATGAGTGAATAAGTTTGGGGGTATTTGATGAGTGAATTTCATACACATATATACACATGTTTAAGCTTATTTATTTGCAAATCCTTATCTCTTTTAAATAAATTTAATGCTTATTTGTTGGATTTTATTTGGCGCCTTGAAGATGGAAAAAGAAGAGAAAAAGAATGAAAAAGAAGAAGCTCAAGGGATGGAGGAGAAAGTAATTGCAAGGGAGCAAACAAAGCAAATGGACCAAGTAGCAGGTCGGAGCCACTGACGCCAAAACAGGAACACCACCGGCCGGCAGTGAGCCAACACCAGAGGTGGACATGTTGCGGAATTTTTTTGCAGTTGTGTATTTTTGCTGATTTTTCAAGGAAAAACTTAGGGTTTTAGCAGGGTTCTTCTTACTTCCATTTTGAAAGTTTTTCTCAGGGGTTTAGAGCAATTTTTTGGGGAGATTTCTTATGGAGAAGAAGAAGGGATTGCAAGTAAGAAAGAATAAAAGGAGAAGATATTCTTCATTGTTATCATCCTGTCTAAGGGAGTTATTTTTTTCTCTTATAAACTAAAGCCCTTTTCTAGGGTGCAGATATAGCCCTTTTTTAATATTCTTTGTTATGGATTGTTAGATATTATTAATGCTAGATGATCTTATTTTTTCATGATATTGTTTGTAATGATTTAATTTATTTTATTACTTGATCACCAATATTATGAGTTAGATTATTTATCAAAGCATGGTTAAGGTATACATCATATGCTAAACCATTCTATTAAGGTTCTTATGTTCTTGAACTTAATGGGTTTTCACCTCACTTAAACTAAAAATCATAGGTAATTGGAATAAGTAAAAGCACTAGATTTAAACCCGCATATCTAACTATAATGATCGTACATTTGAAAGAATGAACCCATGTGAGGCATTAAATCCAATATTCCATTGGCAAAGAGTTATCACCTTGTGGTGAAATCGGAACCTTAGACTTCTTCATCTTATTAATCTCTTTACACTATCCTTAGCTATTTATTTACTTTTTTCTATTAAATTTTTGAAATAATACCAATTTTATTCTAACTCTGTTTACTTATATATTTAGTAACTAAGATTAATTAAGTTAGTTTGCTGTTCTTTGTGGGATCGACCCTTGAATTTGCACACTATATTGCTATACATCAATACACTTGTGAGCTATTATAATTTGAACTATCACTTGTGGTATTTAACCATGGTTTAATTCAATTATCGCTTCTCATCATCAAATTGAATCACAAATCATGTAGAAAGGGCTAGCATAATTTCACAAGTATTAAACTCAGATTAAGTACTCAATATAGATAATGAATAAACATCAAATTGAATTAAAGTAAATAAATCAAATATTTATAATCCAGTTACATTGTTGCCCTAGAACCATGATTTTAGCTCATAATGGAACTAAAAGAAATCAAAAACGTTGTCTTAAACATGATTGAGAAAAGAGAAATAGAATTGAAAAAGAACTGAGAAAGATAAGATAATGAATTGTCTCTAAGTAGCACTCCTTTCTTTTCATAGCAATCCCTCTTCCAAATCTTCTCTTTTACACCAAAGATCTTCTCTCCTTGCTAGCCCATGTTCTCCTCCCTATTTTCCTCCTTAAAACCTCTTTAAATAACCCATTTTGCAGTAATTTTGCACCCCCCTATGGATTCCCAAAGTTATTTTGAGTAAACAATACACAAAATCTCAAAAAAAAACTTTTGCATGTTTTGGGTGTTGTAGCACCCAAAATCTGCTCTCAAATTGCACCAATATTCAATAGTTGGGTGCTGCAACACCCAAATGGGAGTCGTGGAGCATAAAATCTATCCATTCGCAGAAGTTTTGGTATTTTGGCCCTAATTTTCTCGTATGATGTTCAAATTTTGAGATTCATGATGTGTTAGAAAGATAATTCAAAGGGATATAATTTTTATGTTGAACACTTTCTTAGAATCAGCCTTCATTTTTTCCAAACATCTCACCAAATTGACACCTTTTCATGTTTTGATTCTTTTTCAGGGTTTTGATACTTGAAATAGAAAATAACTCTATTAAGTGCAATATTTACTCAAATGTGATTATCAACCACTAAAATCATGCCAATTTAGGATCCAAAATATGATAATTTATGAGCTTATCAGGTAGCTAAGAAGAAAAATAGATCTTTATAAGAGATGACAAGGATAATGTTAAGTGAATATAACTTGCCATAATATTTTTTGGGCTAAAGCTATGAATACTAGTTGCTATATCATTGCTGCGGAATTTTCGTAATGCAAGTGCACGTGTCATCAATAAATAATTAAGAGTGAGTAAGATATCATTCCTAAAAGGATTTATGTATGCCAATTACTAACTACTCTAACTCTGAATCTTATTTGAAAGATTGGAATGTGGTAAGAAAGTGTAAAGAAAAGATCTATATTAATGAACTTTGGCATTGATGTGGATTCTAGTATCACGCCCCACTTTCTAAGGCGTGACTTATCATTTTGCATTGTATTTCACAAAGATCTGCACACTTTTAGGGTGGGGTGTTCTACCCAAAATTTGACAGAGCCTAACCTGAATAAATGAGTTTTCCACTTGTACAACAATTTATGAAATAAATTAAAGCAATCAAGTAATTTAGAAACAAAAACCAATGATGCGGATTCCAAAATACACATCCATACATCCACTCTTCCACAGTTGCCCAAGATCAAAGTAAATTATGATGGTAATATACCTAAGAGGACTTTAATGGATTTAACACAAATACTTTACTAGGACATGCCAATATTTCACCTTTTACATCATTGGAATCTTTTGAATAACATACACAATCATAATTCCATAATTGCAAATAAAATTTACAATTCCTTCTCATTATACATGATTTAAGATCATTTGAATACATGGATTCAAAATATAAATTTCCATGCACAAAGGAATTCCAATCCCATTGAGATAATACAACATTCTATCATAAGGTATATTTACTTCTCAAATAAATTACTCTTCTATGTTTTCTGTCATCATAATCTTCCATGGCTTGACCTGCCAACTAAAAAAAAAAGACAAGGTTGAGTCTAAACAGACTTAGTAAGTAAATTGTATAACAAACACTAATCAATAACAGTGATCAATCTCATATCCCTTGTCATATTCCATACATAAAAGTTCAATGCATAAAACCAAACATGAAAATAGGGAACCATAATGCCTCCCATTTTTTTACAAAATGAATACATAGTCATCTCAACATGACTCATCCAAACATACATCTTGGAATCCTCAAAATTCCAATTCACATAGTTAAATTCTAGGATATTCACAATCCTTAACATATTGAAGCATCAAATAAGCCAAGGGATAATCTATCCCTTCAATCAAGCATCCTTCGATCAAGCATATATTCACATATCACTTTGATGGGATGTCCAACATCCTCCTTTATTCTTACAAATTCCTATACAAAATAGGGAATAATCACTATCCCTTCATTCCATTCATACATATCATAACATAAATTCAGGAGATATCAATTATCTCCATTCAATCAAATCAACATACCAATATAGTTTACTTACCTTACTGATGAATCATCTCCATAATGCCACAAGCTTCATAGCTTCTCAACCATAATTAACTTGTCCTATACATACAAATAAGTCATTTATTTACAAAGGAAACTTTGCCAAATTCATATCAAATCAATAAAGTTCAATTTCTAAATACTATGGTCAATCCATTAATATGCCTCAACCATATTCATTCTGTATATGACATGATCAATACATATTCAACATGATTCATAGTTAAACATCTTTAAAACAATCTAATTAAGTCTTTAATCCAACTAATTTAGGGCTTACATAGTCCATACACAATTTCCCTAATTAACCTAAACTAGGTCATAGTCCATTATTTATTTTTACAAGTCCAAATCACTCTATATGAATCCCTAAAGCATCGTAACTTATAAATTACACATTCCTTTCGTGGTTTATGCAACAATCCATATCAAATTCCTCGCAAAATCACTGTTGATGAAGAACATGAAACCCTAATAAGCCAAAATTTATGATTTCCAAACCCAATTTACTCCTAATACCTTATTAAGCATGTATTAAATGTTTTCCCCAAGAATCCATGATATAAATTTATCATTTTTCCCAAATATCTGTTATTTACAAAAACCCTAGCTCACACAAAATCCAAATTCAATTGAAGAAAAGTAACTTACCATGATATTCATGCACGACATCATTCCATAAACATGTTTCCAAGCCCAAATTTCCAAGCAACTTCCTCCAATCACCAAAATTTGAATCTTCTTCCATTTCCCGCTGTCAATATTCCAAAAACCCAAGCCAAGAAGCATGCAAAGTTGATTGAACACCTTAATCCCCATGTTTTCTAGCAGAATTAGTGACAAATGGGGCATAACAGAGTTGGGGAAGGAAGAACAACATTAAAGAAGAAAATGAAACAGAAAGGATGAAAATAGAATGGGTTTCAAGCTTAAAAGTTGAATTGTTTGGGTACTCCGGTGCGCCATAGAACCCTTGCCGTGGTAGGGAAAAGCCTTGCTATGGCAAGGACTCATTGGATAGGCCAAAAATGGATTTTTTGAAGTCTTTTCACGGTAGAAAATTGTCTAAACACTGCAAAAAATTACCTTGCCGAGGCAAGGGCTTGCCGTATGCCCAATTTTTTTTTCTGGAGGCTTGTTGGGGCAGAGTGCTACAATAAGGAAATTTCATCCTAACATAGTGTTAGTAATTTGATCATAAATTTTATATATGAAATCCAAATGACCTAATTATTGGGCATTGGAAAGATAACCATAAGATATACAACTTTAATGTTAATAAATTTTTCTAAATCATCTAAAAAATATGTTAAAAAGTTTAATAAAGTTGATCCATCTCATTTGTCTCATTATTTTTTGGTCATTTGGAATAGTTTTGGTGTATTAGTCATAATGTCCTCATATGATATTTCAATCAAGTCAGTTTTCTTCGATTAGACAGAAAATTTCATGATCTTCAACTTCCATGTTGAACAATTGTTCAAAATAGTCCATTGCCCATGTCAAAATTTCATCACAATGATCCCTTTTTTAAATTCAACATTTTCATAATACACACTTGTGTTCCTTTAGTTTTCTTCCAAATTTCCCACTTTTTCTCTCATCTATCATCACTAAACTTTTAATCATTTCATTTTTCATAACTCTCATGCATATTCATCCTAAAATGCTCATTAATTAATTAAATCTCACTCCCAAACTCAAGCAATAATCCATTCATTACAAGGAAGTATTCAAATTTAGAATTTATACTTATACAATTCATCAATGATCCCATTTCACATAAAAAACCTCCATCATCATAAAAATCACATCCCACATTCACATACATGAAATGACTAATGTTCATACCATTCACTACCTCATTTGAGGTTTATTATAAAAAATCACCTATTCAGTTGTTTTTATCAACCTTTTTATGTCATAAGTAACTTCATAGGCCATTTTCATTTCAAATTGTATTCAATGCTCAATCCAATGTTCCACACACATTACATTACATATAATGGCCCTTTTTGGCAATTCATATAGATCATAGACATGCTTTTGCTCAATTTCACCACTTAAGTTCTTTTCTTTTCATTGACTTTATATAGCTCGAAATAGTAAAATTTATCGAATTCATGGAACAAAATCTACACATTTCCACATGAGTAGATTTCAAACACAATAGGCGTTACATCTCGATAGATAAAAAGAGACAATGATTAAAACCTATAGGGGTTTCCAAATTCATCGGATTAATCATATTTAGTTTAATCAATTTTAATAATCAATGTTTGCTATTATGTTTGTTAGCATAAATGCATGGTTTTGATGACAAATAAAACTTGATTAAAGACAATGTACTAATGATTATTACCAAGCTTTTAGCATTCAGAATCAAGTTGTAGGCCTTATGAAAAAATGAGCATAGAAAACATATTCCAAGATGTCAATATATCTAACTGAAAAGCTTGGGTAAGTGTGGAAGCAAAAGATGAAGTACCACTATAAGACAAAGCTCAAATGAAAAGGAACCAACCAAATTTCCATTCGTTTGTCAAAGTGGAGATTATATCTGATGAATGCAAAGTAGTGTACATATAACAAACTTTATCTATCATAAGTGAGCCATACTCATATTGCTCACCAAGCCAATGATCATTTGTTAAAAACTGACAAAGGTGGAAAAGCAAAGGTCGTCTAGCAGAGTAGCAAAGTTCATCTTGCAGAGTAATGGTGTTTATCTATATCTTTAAACTTGTCTAATATCTGCAACAGACAATCCAACAGATAAAAGCATAATTTATCTACACCTTAATGATTCGTTTGTTACTTACAATAGACAATCCAATAGACCAAGTGCTAAAGAAAATTTGTCTGTGCTCCAACAATCTATCTGTTATTTATAATAGACAACCCAATAAATGAAGTATTGGAAAGATGAACCATCTATGACTTAACAATTTGTTTGTTACATGGAATGGACAAACCACCAGATGAAGTACTAAGAAGACTATCCATCTACAACTACTGGATTCGTCTGCTACTTACCATGGATAAACCAGAAGATGAAGAGACTTTGTCTAATGAACAGTTGGATAGATAATTCATTTGTCATAAGTGAAGATAAACAATGGGCAAACCATAATGTTGGTCTTTGTTCGACGTTAATGATGGTCTTTACATATTGATGAAAGGAATCAGCTAATACAGCAACTCTTAGACCAATACTTATTAAGAATCAAGAAATCATATTCTCCAAGGTCAGTGCTGTAGACATTCCAGTAGATGAGGATCAGGTAGAAGTTAGAGAATTCAAATGTGTTAATTAGAATAGTCTTCTGTCATTAATGGAGTTCACCTACCACCAATGGATGAAATTCAAAACATTTATAAATGCAATGTCGTTGGATCAAGAAGAAGCATCAAGAAAATTATTCAATATCCTCTTAAGAGCATTTATTAATCTGAGCCAAAACCTTCTATTATCTTTCAAGAGTTGTAAGCCTTTCATTCAAACCTTCCTCAATTTTCTTTGAAGGCTCCTAACCATCTTTCAGGAAGATTATTTACTTCTATATTTAATTTTCAAAAACCTTCTCCTGTGCTTATTGAGAAGTATCTATGTTTTAACTTTTGATATTCATTGTAATTCCCCTGAGCTAGTGGTTGGGATTAGACTCAAGAAGAGCTATGATTGTCTAAGTGCAAACAAGAGCTATTTATTTATGCCTCCTAAAGCTGAAATCTAGAAGAGTGCTAAGAGCACTGTGATCACACCTCCTAGAGCTAGAATCTAGAATAGTGCTTAGAGCACTATTGTATTTCTGCTATTAGAGATAGTGGAACCCAAGACAATAAGAGGAGAGTATTCTTGGAAGAGTGGACTAGAGTGTTTACTTGAATCACTATAAAAATCTTGGTATCTTATTTATTTGCACATTGATTGAATGAGTTGTTAGATTGATTGCTAGAGGGATGTTTAATCCTAAAGGGGTTGAGCAACTTTTTCAAGTACCTAATTTACCCCTCCCCTCTTGGGTTTTTACCTTATCTTTGGGACCAACAATGTTGACAACGAGTTTCTCTTGATTAATTGCTATTCTTTCTCTAGTCATAACAACCTATCTTAATCAGCTAATTTCCTACATTTATATGAAAATCCTAACTAATCAAGATCCATTAAGATTAAGAAACTTATAATGTTGCATAAGCATTGTGAATATCTCTATCATTACGATCATTTTATGGTGGTTAATCATGGCCTAATTTGGTTATCGCTTCTCAGCCCAAAATTGAATCACATATTATGTTCAAAGGGCTAGCATTCTTTAACAAGCATTAAAATCAAATTAAACACTCAACATAGATAATGAATAACAAAGAAATGCATTAAACATGCTAAAAAAAATAATCATTATCCGGCTACATTGTTTTGCTAGATTAAAGTACTTAGCTCATAATGGAATCAAGTAAAACAAAACATATTGTGTTAAACATGATTAATAAAGGGAAATTGTTGAACCAAATGATGTATATGGGAAACAACCAAGTTTTGATGATGAGCGACAAAATATGAGCGAACACTTATAGTGCTAATATTTGTATTCCCAAGTATTGCAAAAACATAAATGATATATAGGGAAACAACTCAAATATAGTAGAAAGCATATACAGAGAATGCATCAGTAAGCAAGACCCACTACACTGAAAGAGAATCTAAATGCCCAGAAAGAGTGGTATTGAAACTTTGAAAAGAAGCCATATTGACCAAGAATTTAAAAGTGTTCAATTAGTTGGTCCATACACACTTCAATCAAGAATATATTCGACACTAGAGATATCAAAGGACACTATAAACAAAGTTTCAACTGCTACAGAAAACTTTAGGACTCAGACAAATCGTTCCATGCATAAGTTAGATAAATTGCTCATACATAACATCTATCTGTAACATAGATGAATTCAAATTGTAGAAGTAGAGATGAAACAAAACTAAACTCAGACAAATGAAGAGCTAAAAATGGAGTCGAATTAATCAACCAATTGTTTCTTATGTAAAGTATATCTAGAACAGAAGAAAAATAAGGAAATCATTTACAATCTTCTATAGATGAAGTAGAAGTGGCACAATGGCCACAGATGAATAGCTTACTTTGTCTTTCATCTTCGTCTGCAAGTTCGTCTACCACTTTCAATAGACTAACCAATAGACAAACTATTAAAAAGATGATTCATCTATACCTCTACGATTTGTCTTTTACTTGTAGTAGACAAACCAATAGAAAAACTGCTAGAAAGAAGATTCATCTATGCCTTGTCAATTCATCTATTACTTATGATAGACAAACCAACAGACGAACTACTTGAAAGACATCGTTTGCATCTTGCAAATTCTTCTATAGCTCTCTATAGACAAATCAATAGACAAAGATAATTCATCTGCAGTGCAACAAGAGTTGTTTGTTACTTATAACAAATATGCCAACAAATAAAGCTACTTCATCTGGTGAAAGAAACTTATTGTGATGAGAGAACTTTGTCTAGTGAACAGTAAGAGAAGTACTTAGTCAATGCCTTAACAATTTATCTGTTACTTATAATAGACAAACTAGAAGATTAAGTAAAAGTGCTACAAGGATCTTAGCCAAATTTATAAAGATGAAGTTGTCTATTATATGGTTCTTCTTAAGCCAATTTGTCTGCTACTTACAAGAGAAAACTAGGACTTGATAAGACAAAGTCCTCAGACAAATTACGATTGAATCTTTATGTCACATCATAACAAGTAGAAGATACTTATACCAGATAATGCTAGCTAAACTCTTCAGTCAGACTTCCACTTGAAGCATATCTTATTAACTATCAAACAAATCGAGCTTGAATGAAGATGGAAAGAAATTTAAAGGAAAGCAACCTTCACTTTGACAAAGATTACAACTCTCAGAGGCTACATTCCTTCAAGCTTATTGAGCATCTTTCTAAACAAATGAAAGAGTCAGTTATATAGAAAGTTTTCATCCAGTGTTTCTTAAAATAGGAAAGGCATTTTCTTTAAGGTCAGTGCTGCAGGCTTTCCAGCTAGAACGAGTTTATTAAGAAAACAACTTTTCAATTGGAGAAAATTTAGAACGGTCTTTAACATTAAATGGAAGCCAATTACCTTCAATGGACAAAATTTTTGAAGCAACAAAAAGGTAGTGTAGTATCAACAAAGAAGGTTGAGAAAACTAAGAGAAAGATAAAAAGGAGAAAAAGAGCTTAAATGAGTAATTTCTCTAAATTATATAATGCTTCCTCTAAAATAATCAATGTCCATTATGCTGATAGATGATGAGCCTCAAAGATCTATCTAAATCATATTTTCAGGAGTATTAATATCCAATGAGCTTCAATGAGTAATCATTATATATGTGCTTTAACTTTGTATAAATTAGTCTAGCAAAGAGGCAAAGTAATGTACAAATTGAGTATTGTTAATTAGTCATATGAGTTGTTGGCGAGCTCTGGAAAACCATCAAGTTTGCTAGTGATGTTCAAAACAAGTGAGTTTCCTAGTGAGCTCATGAAAACCAGAAGAGTGTTGGGAGCACTATGTTTATGCCCCTTAAAGTTAGAATCCAGAAGAGTATTGGGAACACTGCTTACATCCCCTGGAGCTGGAGTTTAGAAGAGTACTGGGAGCACTAATGTATTCCATTATAAGTGATAGTGGAACCCAAGGCATAATGTGTATGCTCTTGGAAGAGTGGACATAGGGATGTGGTGCTTGAACCACTATAAAAATTATTGTGTATTATTTACTTGATTATTTTACTCTGTATGTTATTGTCTTATCATTACATTTCACATATTATTACACACATGATTATCTACTTGAAATAAGAATGATTAATTGAAGTTGAATCTGTGTGTGCAGTAGACACTATGATTGAATGAACATGAAAATCACACATGTGTCACAACATTACTACAACTTAGCACATTAATTTTTATTTGGATGTAATTTCTATATGCTCAATTCATCCCTACCCTCTTGAGCTATCTACTACATGGGACAAATAAGTGGTATTGAAGTAGGCTTTGCAAGTTAATATTGACTAACATAATTTAACTTGTGAAGAGATTCTCATGGCTAAATTGTTCCACAACACTCTTGCTCAGGGAAAAGTTATTTAAAAACATTTATACATTAATGATATCTATTACAGATTCTAAATATTCAAAATACTTGTCTCCCACTAAGTTTGATAGAATATCTATTTGTAGCTTTGTTAAAAATGTATTAGAAATTATATATGCCAAAGCTAACAAGGTTCAAAAGACCCAAGCAATTGACTCTATATAGGAGCTGTAGGAATAAGAAAAATCAAAGGAATTAACTGTAACACCTATGGTGTTTGAAATCTACTCATGTGAAAAATGGGTACAGTTTATGAATTCAATAAATTTTACTATTTTAGGGCTATATAAAGTTAATGAGAAGAAAAGAACTTAAGTAGTAAAATTGAGCAAAAGCATGTTGATGACATATATGAATAGCCTTATATGATGTTTGAGGTGATTGAAATTTTCTTATGTGGATATGGGTAGAGTTTGATGCTTGAAATTCATAAATGTTATCAATTTAAATTACATAGCAGCTATAAGAAGAAAAAGAACTAAAATCATGAATTTGGGAAAAAGCATATTTATAATCAATATGAATGACTAAAATGGTCATCATATGCATTGTAATATGGAAGGAACATTGGATTGAGCATTGGATGCATTTTGGAATGAAAACGGCTTATGGAGTTACTTATAACAGAAAATTTGGTTGGAAAAGAATTGAATAGGTGATTCTTTAGTATTGACCTCAAATGAGGTAGTGAATGGTATGAACATAATTCATTTCATGTATGTGATGTGTGGGAAGTGATTATTGGGAGATTTGAAATGTTTTATATAAAAAAATAGGGTTATGGTGATCTTTCATAAATGAAAATGCTAAATTTGAAAAAAGGTTCATTGTGATTGATTTTCGACATGGATAATAGACTAATTTTAAAATGTGTTCAACATTAAAGTAGTATATCATAAAATTATATATCCAATGGAAGAAAAATCACTCAATTCCAATTTCATATGAGGAAGTTATTACTAATATATCGAAGCTGTTCCAAATGATAGAAAATAACAAGATGAATGAGATGGGTCAACTTTATTGAAATTTTTGACATATTTAGGGGATGATTTGTAAAAAGTTGTTAACATAAGTTATATTTCCAATGCCTCAAAAATCAGGTCATTTGGACATCTTATGCAAAATTTATGCTCAAAATACTATCACTATGTTGGACAGAAAGAGCTTGCCGCAGCAAGGCTTTTCTCTGCCATGGCAAGACTCCAGCAAGTCCTTACCATGACAAGGCTTTTCCCTGCCACGACAAGAGTCTACTGACATACTAGAGGACCAAAAAAAATATAATTGTTGAAGCTCTAAACCCATTCCATTTTCATTCTAGTCCATCCCGTCTTCTCCGTTAATGTCGTTCTTCCTTGCCAAATCCATTATGCCCCATTTATCACAAATTTTGCTAGAAACCATGAGGATTAAGTTGATGAATCAAGCTTTTGGATGGCAGAAAATGGAAGAAGATTCAGATTTTGGTGATTGGAGGAAGTTGTTTAGAGTGTTGGGCTTAGACTCTTGCCTATGGATCAAAGCTATAATTGGATTCCATGGTAAGCTACCTGATCTTATCCAAAAATTTGATATTTATAAACTAGGGTTTTATACAAATTTTTAAAAGTGGTTTTTAGAAGAAATTGATATGGGTAATCATAGGGAAAGTGAGTAATGGATTGATTACCATGATTTGAGGATGATTTGGCTATCATATTCATGATTTTTGGCTTGTTAGGTTCTATGAATAGTGACTTTTGGGGAATTTTATGATTTCTGTGAAGTTCATATGGGGAAATGAATTAAATTTGAATTATGATATTTTGGGATTTGTATAGGGTGATTTGGACTCGTAAAAATGGATAATGGACTATGAACTAGTTTAGGGTAATTGGAAAAATTGTGTATGGATTATGTAAGCCATAAATTAGTTGGATTAAAGACTTTATTGGATTGTTTTAAAGATGTTTAACTATGAATCGTGTTGAATACATATTGATCATGTCGTATACAAAATGAATATGGTTGTGGCATGTTATTGGACTAACCATAGTATCTAAAAATTATACTTTATTGATTTAATGTGAATTAGACAAAGTTGCTTTTGTAAATGAATGGCCTATTTGTGTGTAGAGGGCAAATTGAATATGGTTCAGAAGCTATGGAGCTTGTGGCATTATGGAAAATAAGTCATCAGCCAAGTAAGTAGACTGTATTTGTATGTTTATTTGATTGAATAGAGATAAACATTATCTCCTAAGTTATGTTATGACATGTGGATGTATGAATGGAATGAAGTGATAGTGATTATTCCCTATTTTGTATAGTGATTTGAAAGAATGAAGGGGGATGTTAAACATCCCATCAAAGTGAAATGTAATGTATGCTTGATTGAGAGGGATAGATTATCCCTTGGCTTATTTGAAGCTTTGTTATGTTAAGGATTGTGAATATCCTAAATTTGAATATGTGATTTGGGAATGTGAAAATTCCAAAATGTATGGTTTGGATGAGTTTATATATTCATTTTGTTATGGATTTGATTTTATATGTGTGGAATGCGAATAGGGATACTTGAGGGATCCCTATTAGTGATTATCATTTATTATTCATTATTATTTGTTATACAGTCTGCTTACTGAGTCTGTTTAGATTCACCCTTGTTTATTTTATTTTTTAGTTGGCAAGTCAAGCCATGGAAGATTATAATAATAGAAAAAATAGAAGAGAATTTATTTGAGAAGTAAATGTACCTCATGATAGAATGTTGTATTATTTCAGTGGGATTGGAATTCCTTTGTGTATGTGATTTAAATGATGAATCTTTGCATTCAAATGATCTTAAATCATGTATAATGAGAAGGAATTATAAATTTTATTTGAAATTATGGAATTATGATTGTATATATTATTCAAAATCCTAATGATGTAAAACTAAAATATTGGCATGTCCTAGTAAAGTATTTATAATTGTGTTAGATTAATTAAAGTCCCCTTAGGTGTATTGCCATCATGATTTACTTTGATCTTGGGTAACTATGGGATAGTGGATGTTTGTATTTAGAATCTATGTTATTAATTTATTTATGTGATATATAATTGTATAGGTTAGACCCATCCATTCAGGTTAAGCTCTGCCAAATTTTGGGCTAAATACCCCGCCCTAAAAGTAGGCAAATTTAGGAGAACTTACCTGAACATATGAACGTTCCACCTTGGAAGGTGGAGCATGACATCAACTTATAAGAAATCTAGAGGAACTAAAGACAACCAAGTAAGCATTTTTCAAATATCATAGCAATTCAAGGCAATGAGGTAATCCTTGAATCTAAAGTTTCAAGCTTCCAAGAAATTTATGATGATCTTTGAAGCTTTGATTAGATTGCTTCAAAATTGATCGTTCATCATTCTATATGCAATACACATTAAGCTGTCTACAAAAAATGCTCCAAACATTATGCTCATCACAACTTCACTTATGCACATGATATAGAGTCGAGAGATTAGTCATTCTAATTTTTACAAATTAAAATCTCCTAATCATAAGTGAGTCTTACACACAAAATCAAGTTCTTAGACAATCATGCTTTTCTTAGATCACAAATAAATTGGAAATCACATCATCTCATATTTGCCAGCAAATGAAGTTACTACCTTGTCTTTAGATTTGTTTGAAGCCATTTAATTCATCTGAAGCCCTCAAAGTTTGACTGTAGACTCAATAGAAACCTCTCTTTTAACCTCATGTCAAACTTACCTCTCCCTTTCACTATCAATGACAGAATCCCTCCTTAGAAAAAGGCAATTCAAATCCCCACTGTTTCGCTCTTGACTCCTCGTCCCTCTTGGCGCCATTTTTTATCTGATTATCTCACTGCCAAGAACCCCCAAGCTCTTCCACATTAAAGTCCCAAACCTTGACTGACAGAGATGGTGGATTCAAGAATAACAAAGATGACTACAGCATCCACATCTAGCGGAAAAAGGAATAGAGAAGAGTTAGAGAAAATGTAACCATCTCAAAAAATTAGAGTGCGTGAAAATAGTTTTCTAGAGGTAACTTTCCAAAATGATGAACAAAGATACCAAGAATACATGAAAAAATTGTTAATAGAAGGGTGCTGAAGGGTAAAGCCATTGATTTCAAAATCTTTGAAAATATGAAGTTAGAAATCAGTGATTGGATAAGCTTTCAAGGATATAAAGATTTTATGAGTCATAAAGATGGAAGCTATTACAGAAAGGTAAGAATACTCTCATATAGCTATAACCCTAAGCTTAAGAAATCGTAGATTGGAGATAAGGAGATAGATCTATCTCCTAAAAGCATTAGAGAGTGTTTAAATCTTCCCCTGATTGAAAAGCAAATGTTTGAATGGCCAGCACCTATAAGAGAGTTATTCTCACAGCTAACAACAATGTCTATTGGGGATGATATAAAGAATCTAAATCCCAAGCATCTGGATGTGAATCTAAGACTTGCTCACATTATTTTGAATAATAACATTTATCCCAAAATTAGAAGTAGGGATAATGTTTCTGAGAAAGATGCAAGGATTCTTTAGGTATTGAAATATAAGAAGAAATTGGATTTGGCCAAACTAATGTCTAAACAAATTTATCAAGTCAAATCATTAGTAAGACATTCTCTACCCTATGGAATGACAATGGCTCAAATGCTAAGAAAGGCAGAGATAGATTTATCATATGAAGTTCGAGAGAAGTTCGAAGATTCAAACATAATTGACAAAGTGACAATGAAAAGGATGGGAATATCCATATCATGAAGTGGTAAAGTCACTAAGAAAGCAAGAGGGCCAAGACAACCTAAAAGGGTTAGATAAGAAGAGGAAGAAGAAGAAGAAGAAGTAAGAAATGAGGATCATGTGCAAATAGACACAACAATAGCAGAATAAACAATAGCAATGGAAATAGCAGCAGAAGCAGCAAAACTTTCCCCACATCATAGTCCAATTCCATCTCCTTCTAGGCCTACTCATTCACCTCCTACAACCCAACACGTTCCACAAAATCTTGAGTCTTCACATCATAATCCAATTCCATCTCCTTCTAGACCTACTCAATCACCTCCACCAATCAAAAACATTCCACAAAATCTAGAGAGCAGGCTCCTAAATATTGAAATGTTCACTGTAATCATGTGACTCATTGGATAAAATGATGGACACCCTATTCTCTTTAATTGAATCCGTCAAAAGTCAAAAGAAACCAACTTCTATCTCACCAGTTAGGACTATTCAATCCTCACCAACTTCCCCATCTCATCATTCAGTTCACTCCCCTCCTACTCCACCTCACCATTCACTTCACTCCTCTCTTACTCCATCCTCACCGCATCACACACCTCACAAATCTCCACTTACCATTTATCCCATTACCACAGATCCTACACAAGAATCTCCATAATCTAACTCTGTGTCCTCTATATTTGAATCAATAATTCCCATAGGTAAAATCTTTAAATCTCTAAAATCCGTTTCTAAGAAACATTTGTCTCAAGAAAATCCCTCTCCACCTCCACAATCAAGTAATCAGTCCACTTCACTCAAACTTGTTCAAACTACAAAATCCTCCTTTCCATCTCTAGCCATATCTCAATCACTCTCTCTCCTTCAAAAATTAGTCAAAACACACCATCAGATGTCATGCCTTCTACATCTAAAACAAATCAAATTCAGTGTCCCAAACTCCCAAAACATACATCTTCAACTCCTAAAAATCTAAAATTAAAAATGACCTTAAAAGAAATTGAACATAGACAATTAATAAATTAAATGATTGCCTTCCCTTTTCAATCACAAGATAGATCCTTCACTCTTTCTGATCTTCCTTTTCTAAAATTTGAAGATCAGAACTTTCTTGACAATATAATAATAATGAAAGGTCCAACTAAAACCTTCAAACCTAAACCACTTCTAGATGGTAATGAAATTATTGATAAGATATTGAATGAGTTCACTCAACCATCACCAAACACTAACCCTTCTATTGAACCATCTTCTTCTACCACAAATCAACCTTTTCCAGTTCTAAACCCCCTATAAGATTCAAAGTTTCAGTTTGCAAGCCCTCAATAAGCAATATTCATAGAGCTACTAAATCTCGTCCCTCCAACTCAACCTCCATGACTTATGCTACCCTCAGATATCGAATAAATGCCAATAATGCAACAATTTATCATGGCAAGCCTCCTCTATGTCCAAGGCTGTTAGATTACAATTATTGGGTAGGCATCAAACTCACTCTCAATCTTGAAATAGCTCCAAATTCCTCCATGATGACTTATGCCCTTCATGAGAGATGGATGACTGCTAACAAGGAGGCACAAGCTCAAGGACTACCTCCTCCTCATCCAATATTGATGGATCTTGACTATATACAGCAAATCAAACTTATCCATAATATCCCGAAGCCTCTTAATGTGGAATTCCCATCCAAGCAATGAAGTCTCTTCAAAACCTTGTTCTACATCGTGATCATTGATGTATTCTATCACATAATGTATAATTCTCACATCAATGAAATTAATTTCTTTTATGATTCATATTTTTTTGGGTTATCATCACTTGTATGTTGCCCTTCTATTTTACCTTTTTGATTTTGATAAAAAGGGGGATAAATATAGTGAAACTTGAGTAAAATTAGAAAAATATAAGTAAAAACTCACGGGGAGCCACATGAGTTAAAATAGTGGGAGTCACACGAGCTAAAATAGTGCACCAAGTAAGGGAGAGCCATAACATTAATAGATTTCTTTCCTTCCTTATCCTGTGCTTAAGTATAGAGTGATTTTACTCTCTTAAAAGGTATTTCACTCAATTATTTTCTCATCATCAGAAAGGGGAAAAATGTTGAACCAAATGGTGTATATGGCAAATTGCCAAGTTTTGATGATGAGCAACAACATATGAGTGAAAACTTGTGGTAATAACATTTGTATTCCCAAGTATTGCAGAAATATAAATGATATACAAGGAAACAACTCAAATACAATACACAGTAGATATAGAGAATACATTAGCAAGGAAGATCCACTATATCGAAAGAGAATTTAAATGCACAGAAAGAATGGTACTAAAACTTTGAAAAGAAACCATATTGATCAAGCATTTAAAAGTATTCAATTAGCTAGTCCATACGCACTTCAATCAAGAATATATCCTACACTAGAGATGCTAAAGGGCACTATGAACAAAGTTTCAACTATTGTAGAAAATTTCAGGACTCAAACAAATTATTTCATGAACAAGTTAGATAAACTGCTCATACACAACATCTATCTACAACATGAAGATGAATTCAGATTGCAGAAGCAGAGATGAAAGGAATTAAACTCAGACAAATAAAGAGCTAAAAATGGAGTTGAATTAATTAATCATTTTTCTCTCATATAAAGACTATCTAGAATAGAAGAAGAATAAGGAACTCATCTACAGTCTTCTACAGATGAAGTAGAAGACAACGTAGAAGTGGCATAGTGGCCACAGATGAATAGCTTACTTTGTCTTTCATCTTTGTCTCCAAGTTTGTTTGCCACTTGCAATAGATAAACGAATAGAAGAACTATTGAAAAGATGGTTCATTTATACCTCTATGATTCATCTATTACTTGCAGTGGATAAACTAATAGATGAATTGCTAGAAAGAAGATTCATCTTTGCCTCATAAATTTATTTATTACTTACAATTGACAAACCAATAGATGAACTACTTGAAAGACATCGTTTGGGCCTTGCAAATTCATTTATAGCTCTCTACAAACAAATCAATAGACAAAGTCAATTCGTCTTCTGTGAAGAAGCCTTGTTTCACCAACAAGAGTTGTCTGTTAGTTATAACAGATAAACCAACAAAAAAAGCTACTTTGTCTGGTGAATAGTAAGAGAAGAACTTCATCTACACCTTCACAATTCATCTGTTACTTATAACAGATAAACTAGAAGATAAAGTAAAATTGCTACAAGGATCTCAGGCATATTTACAAAGATGAATTTGTCTATTTTATGGATCTACTCAAAGCCACTTTATTTGTTACTTACAAGAGAAAAACCAGGACTTGATAAAACAAAGTCCTTAGACAAATTATGACTGAATTTCTATGGCACATCATAATGAGTAGAAGCTACTTATATTAGACAATGTTGATTGCACTCTCCAGTCAGACTTCCACTTAAAGCAAATCTTATTAACTATAGGACAAATTGAGCTTAGCTAAAAATGGAAAGAAATTAAAAGGAAAATGACCTTTGCTTTGATAAAGATTACAACTCTCAGAGGCTGCGTCCCTTCAAGCTTAATGAGTGTCCTTCAAAAAGAATGAAAGAGTCAGTCATGCAAAAAGTCTTCATCTAGTGTTTGCCAAAATCAAAAAGGTATCTTCTTCAAGGTTGCCGCTGCAGGCTTTCCAGCTAGAATGAGTTTATAAAAAAGATAGCTTTTTGATGGGAGAAAATTCAGAACGGTCTTCAACATTCAATGGAAGCCAACTACCTCAGATAAACAAAAATTTCTGAAGTAATATAAAAGTAGTGCAGTGTCAACAAAGAAGGTTGAAGAAGCTAAGAAAAAGATGAAAAGGAGGAAAAGAGCTTAAATAAGTAATTTCTCTAAATTAGATAGTGATTTCTCCAAGATAACCAGTCTCCATTGTGCTGATAGAGGATAAACCTCAAAGATCTATCTCAATCACATTTTTTAGAGTATTAATATCCAATGAGCTTCAATGAGTAATCATTATATATGTGTTTAAACTCTGAACAATTCAGCCTAGCAAAGAGGCAAAGTGATGTATAAATTGAGTGTTGTTAATTAGCCATATGAGTTTTTTGTGAGCTTTGGAAAACCATCAAGTTTGCTAGTGACCTTCAAAACAAGTGAGTTTCTTGGTGAGCTCGTGAAAACCAGAAAAGTGTTGGGAGTACAATGTTTATGCCCCCTAGAGCTAGAATTCAGAAGAGTATTGGGAATACTGCTTATGCCCGCTGGAGCTGGAATCTAGAAGAGTACTGTGAGCACTAATGTATTCCGTTATAAGTGATAGTGGAACCCAAGGCACAATGTGTGTGCTCTTGGAAGAGCGGATGTAGGGATGAGGTGCCCGAACCACTAGAAAATATATTGTGTATTGTCTGCTTTATTGTTTTACTTTGCATGTTAGTGTCTTATCATTACATTTCATATATCATCTACCTAAATAAGAATGGTTAATGGAAGCTAAATCTATGTGTGAAGCAGACACTATGATTGACAAAACATGACAATCACATATGTGTCAAAACATTACTCCTTAGCACATTAATTTTTATTTAGCCATAATTTTTATATGCTCAATTCACCCCTCCTCTCTTGAGTTATCTACTACATGGACCTACAAAAATGATTGCAAAAGAATAAAGAAAGATCAAGAGATAAGCTTTCCCACACAGTATTTTTAGCACTTTGCTCTCTCATCAGCTCCCCTTCATTTACAAGAAGATTCCACCTTCAATCTTGTGTAGTTGCTTCCTTCCTTATTTCTCAACCTCGAAACCTTGTCAAAGAGTCCCCAAAGATGTGTAAAAACTTATTCTCAAATCATCTTCATTAGGTTTTAGCTTCATTGTGCAAGTCAAGCAAAATCTTCAAAATTCGTAAAGTTGTCTTCAGTGTTGTGCCATAGCTCAACTTTATGCTGCCTTTGCAATGCATTGTATCTTAGACTTATGTCGTGGCTCAGCTTCTTGCTATTGAACCATGTTCTCTAGCTTGATTTTGATAACGAACATTCTTAACCAAGTATGTTTTGAAGATGAGCAAAAGCATGAGTGAAACATTAAGGTACTAACATCTTATTTTCAAGAATGTTCTAGAAACTTTAAATCCTTCAACTTAAGAATAATCTTTATAATGACAAAAGGAATATTTGAAGAAAATTGTAAGGCCCAGGAAAATTTTACAAATGTAAATTTTTGTTATTGTAAAGTTTTGCTAATTTTGCCGGGTCGATAGGT
>JAYJMB010082989.1:0-18540 GCA_036873735.1 Pouteria campechiana
AACACAGACATTAGAATGTTAATGGGATTCAATGGAGGGATTAGGCCAACAAAAAATTATTATGGAGATGGTGGGGACGACAGATTGAATGGAAGGGTTGTCTACTATGAGCACTTGAACGAGGTTACTCAGGTTTTTTTTTGTTCTTGATCAACGCTGTTATAGTAAATCTGAAATTAGCAACGTGGTGGTTATCCCCTAAACCCTGAGTGGATTTATGAGTATCGAATTGGATCAATGACAGGTCAAT
Organism: Pouteria campechiana; assembly: GCA_036873735.1. Taxonomy (NCBI): domain Eukaryota; kingdom Viridiplantae; phylum Streptophyta; class Magnoliopsida; order Ericales; family Sapotaceae; genus Pouteria; species Pouteria campechiana. The sequence continues at coordinate 251 of JAYJMB010082989.1, forward strand.
TGTTTGTTTTAATTGGTGGTTGGAGATATCGGATGTTGTTGATTGGCATAAATCAGTTCCATGTATTGTGTTGGGAGTCATTTATTAAGTCAATACCAACAGATAGATTAGCCATGTGGGTTTCATGGTTTAAAAATCCAGTCATGTGCATAAGCTATGAGCCTGTTCAGGTACACCAGTTTCGATCAATGAGACTAACTTGTAATCTTGAAAATAATCAACTGAAGAATAACGATTTAGTGAACGGAAGAGCAAATTTTAGTTGAGAATCTATGAAATATTCTTTCTTCAAGAAGTTGATTAAACCCTCTTTGGTGTGGGAGTTTGTGATTTAATCAACAGAAAGTGATCCATATGGTGATTGACTAAAAATTTCAGTCATAAGTATTCCTAACATTTTTAGTTTATTTTCAAGTAATTAAATTGAATTTAAGATATTGTGGGGGATTAAGAATGACTTTATTTTGATGACTTTTCACTGCTGTGTCATTTACTGGAAACCATGCTATGTGATGATGTTTTCCGGTGAATTGGTTAACATGGAGCGCAATCATATGCTACGGGGAAGCCATTTTGCACAGCATTCACCCGCCTTTTGCATATTTTGTGCATTTTGTTACCGTAGAGGAGCGGTTTATTCATTAAAAAGCAATGGCATGTGTAGACACCGTATAATATGCTTGAATATGTTATTTCATTGATTAAGGTTCAAGCCTTTGTTTGATTTGATTGATTATTTGAATTTGAAACAATAGGTTCATATATTACAATTGGCAAGTGATAGCTATTTTCTGAGCATATGTAAATGCTGAGTAGCTGCACGGATCATGGAAAACCACGAGTTGTTTCATTTTTTTACTGGATGAATTCATGATAATGGATTGATAGATGGATATGACTCCTCAAATGACCCCCACTGTTGCCTCCTTCTCCTCCGGCACATCATGGTTAGATTGGGTTCGGGTTTTTTAAATGAATTGAATAGATTGGGAGGAGGCAGGTAAGATAATGGATTTAGATTGAAGGATTGAAACTGATTTTGGCGACACTGGATTGATTTTGCGGAGCGCTTTTATTCCATGGTGAAAATAAGTGAAATTGGGGAAATGCTCCATTTAGTTTCATTTATATGATGAAATGAAATCTAATCCGTTCATTAATCTTATTATTACCTATTTAATGAAGAATCCAAAGATCATCCTAATTATAGATCCTTGCAATCCGTAAAATTAACATCACTTGATGGTGAATATAAACCCATTAAAAGTTGCTTCATATTTAACATATTTATAAGCTTATAACTAGACATCTGTACTGTCTAAAGTGTCTTATTTCATCTAGATCAATCATTCTATGAAATTTTATAGCATTCCAATACTTATGTAAAAAGATTCCAAGTGATTTTTGTATTTTTCATGTGCATTTATATTGTTTAAATGATGTAACTCATCAATGTATTAAATTAAAATGATTTCATGTATTCTAAGTGAATAGATGGTGTTAAATATAATGACGGATTTCATTTCATATAATCATTTAAATGAGCTTAAACGGAGCATTTTTCATTGGTTCACTTATACGGTCATGCCATCATAGAAGCGCACCGGATCGATTTTAGACTTGAATTGTTGACGGAAATCAATGTCAAAGGCTAACATGCAAAGGAATCCAACTTATAAAGTTTACCAAGCAAAATAAATGTGTGCAAATCTTTAACTACGCAACTTAAAACTCCAGAATGCGAAATCCCAAAAAATTATCTCAGAAAATACGAACGAGTTGCCAGTTTAAAAGTCGTCCATCTGACAGTAAACCCCAGATGCAGGAAATCAGCGGCGACACTGGTCTGATGGGTGATATGGATTTGATTTGATTCGAATGGAATAGAAATACTGCCAGGATACAAAGTGGAGGAAAATTTCTATGTAACTAGTATACAAGGCAATCCCTACAATTTTTGCATGTCGTTGCTTCTTAACAAGCTCCAAATCACGCATCATATTCATCTCTGTACAAATTTTTATGATCCCAAAAATCATTTTTAATTGAATGTTTAAACGATTTACAACAAATACAATTTCATAAGATTATTCAAAATCACTTTTTTTAACATTGCGGCCCACATGTGTTTGATCAGGTTGATTTTTGATATTTAGACTAAAAATATCGTAATTCAGACTGTATTAAGTGTAACACGTAATTTAGATCTTGTTAAAATACTGTGATATCCCAAAAAAATAAAAATAAAAAAGAGGGTTGCGATTGATACCTCAGTTACAAGGAAGCTTTCCGTTATAAAGTCAATAAAGTTACAATAGACAGGAGAATGATGATAGGAGATACAAATCATAATGATAAATTAAAAATGTTATGAAAGTAAGTATCAATTTAACAAGGAAATGTATTCCACGTAGCCGTCCATCAACAATTTTCATTTCCAATGAATTCGTATGTACGATTTTCCAATCACCTACAAGCAAGAATTTGAAGTTGCTTTTAGCCACGGCTCCATTCGGAGGTAAGGATTCGCAATGGTTTTTTTTTTCCAGATGATCATTCTATAGCCTACACAGGTAAGGCCAGGCAGATCGGACCACATTTTCACAGCGTGAAGCTGAAGCCACATTCATATTCATCTATGGACAAGAAAAGGAGTAACTAGAAACATTTAAAAGCTACATGCAGAGGCTTATTAAGAACCAAGTCATTCATCCCTTAAATTTACAGATTATAGCTATCTAAGAAACAAGACCACCACCAGAACTACATAAGACCCAAACAGTAACACATGTAATTCACTGCACCCCACACCATGTGGCCACCAGACTCCAGATTCAGGAACTCAAAACTCGGTCAATAGATGCAGAAAGTGTTAGACGGCAGAGAAGGAAAACCATTACTGGATTCCAAGGCCTCTGAAGGAGTGACACCGACTATCCCATGCACCGGGCGAACTTGAGGCCCATATGCATTCAGCGGCAACGATACCAGGGAAGAACCTACCCAAGTGGTGGCATCTAACAGTTCTAACTGTAGGCGACCTTTGTTACAATTTTGAGCTACACCTGATGCTCAGAAATGAGAAGCGAATCTTTCCTAAGGGAGAATCAAATTGCCACAAGAAAGAAATTTGACCTTCTTCTGGGTTCTGAAAGCCTTCTGTACTTAATGCAGGGGAGGCTCATCCAACAAGACATGGATCCCGGGCCTCTGAAATGTACGAATCCATCTCACTGGTTGCAGAAAGAGCAAGGGCCTTCAGAAACTATTCAGAACAGCTTGTCAAGCAACAGAATTCTTCCTACCTTCAAGCATAATACATGTACAGACTGTTTGCAGCAGCACAGGCAAGTGAATTTTCAGATGGGTGCCATGCTAAATGGAGCAACTTCGTTGTGAAGTCATGAGCATTTCCATTGGCGTCAACACTCGCGCTTTCTGTACCTGTGGTAAATCCACACAATTGAAATCCTAACAGGAAAACCATATGCAAGTCTAGAATCTAAAATGTCAGGTGCTTGCAGTGTAAGGGAAAAAAATGAATAAACAAAGAAAAGCTAATCGGTGCCTGAAATACATAGCTGCAGGTAGCATGTGAAAATTTCAACCAACCTCGTCTTACAACGCGGGTTAGAGTGCTCAGAGATCTTGCTGGCCTTGAAGGGGTCTGGATTTGTCTCCTGAACAAAAATTTGACAACATTATGATTACAAAAGCAAAGAATAAGGTACTGTGTTCATGGAACAGAGAACCAAACCATTGCAGTCACATATGATATCATCATCCTTGCTTTAACAATTTATGTAATAATTTGAAAGACAAAGGCACTACACCTCATAGGATTTTTAGTTGCCTCTAAAGTTGTAGCCTCATTGCTGCCCGGAGAACATCCAAAGACACGGAATAGATTGCTGAAATCAAAAAACGAAACTTAATACTGCAATATTTTGGATATGGACCACTGTTAAGAATAATTCATACTAAAAACAGGAACTATATACCTATAAGAACCGGTTGCTACTCGGAGTCCATCTCCACTCAGACAACACTCAAACTTGTCAAAGATGGAGTCATTTTCATATAAATCACAAAGCTGAAAAAGGGGGCAGTGCTTATCATAATCAACATTCAGAAACCAACAACACCTAATCTGTGTGCAGAATAAATGTGGAGAGAAATTTCACCTTGGGCCTTAAATATTCATGAACCTGGAAAGTTGCCACAGGGCCAGAATCCATATTTATGTCCCATAACTGGTAGAACACATGTGAAATAGACGTTATGATATTTGCAATCTAAAATCAATAACATATAGTGAAATCCAAATTAAAACGCTTCTAGAGAATAATGGTATGTTATTTTGAAATAACATTACTGTCAAAGTTGCAGATGTACCAAGTGTCAGAAAAAGAGGAAAAGAAAAGATCGTAAATAGAGAGAGAGAGAGAGAGAGAGAGAGAGAGAGAGTAAGACAGAGAGAAAATATAGCAAATTCTTAGCATTATTCAGTATGAGTGACAAATATCGCCAGCAGTGTAGCATTTTCATTTCAGATGCAAACTATTTCTGCAAGGTCTTGTAACAGGAAGGCCAAGATTTTGCAGTGTGCAGACATGATGTTTTCCAAACTGGTAACTAAGAAAAATGGAAACAGACAAAAATTAATGATCCATATCCAAAATATGTGAAGAAATGAACCTTAAGAGTCATGTAGTCACGGCTAAGAATGTGCCTCCCATCCTTTCCAAACTTAATATCTGATATTGATGCAATAATTTCTGTAAAAAATGACCTTGAACCAGGTGCCTCCTGCTCCTCTAACCTGGATTGTGACACGAGAGCAATTACATGTGTCCGTGAACATAAAGAACAGAATGTTCAACTTACTTAATCAGAACAATATTCTGTTCATTGTCATCTTTAGCCAAATAGCTAGGATAAATAAACAGATAATAGATCTCTTACAGCATGCAATTCATATCCTCCTGCTTTTCCAAGAGGATTCTCAGAACAAAAGTAAAAGGCAAGATATGCAAAAATATGAAATCAGCTTAAGTACTTACAATTTCGAGTGATTATCACACAATGCAGACTGCCTCAAATCAATAAGCCGAATAGAGCCCTTAGAGCTACTGTATGCTAACATGTGACAGTGGCTGGGATGAAATTCAGCTGATGTGATCACCTCTGTGAAATGTAAGAAGGCATGTAAGAAAGCCATCTTATTTCCATTTTATTTCATCAAGTTGACCAATCTGAACTTGCATTATGCACCTCTTCACTTCAAAGCAAAACACTAATAAAAAAGTAAAGAGACTTGTTTATATAAGATGCACTTCACAACATCTAGAGGCACCAAAAGGAACCAAAGATGCATCATAGAATAGATTCATTAATGATCAGGTGTTAAATGAAGAAGTGAAAAAGTGCCAAAGAAAATAATCCAAGCACTGCCAGCAGTAGGGGGAAGTGTTATCTTACCAGACATTTTACTCTAAAATAATAAATTCAAACTATAACCAACTCAAAATCCAAGGTGGCTCAAAAACAGCATTAATGAATGGCATTATCTTTTTGACTGCCTCTAGTCACAGGATCCTTCTGCTTAGCATTCTAATTTCGAACCATCCTTGGGAATCTCACATCCACATATATCTGTACTTGTTTATATTCTGATACAAACACTTCCTGATCCTGCACCGAAATTTTCTGCTGGTTTTATCTTCTCATGGTTTTTGCAACCATAAAGCACTTTGGTTCAAGAGATTTTAGGCAAAAAAACAAAGATAACTAACCAATGTATATAGCACCAAATCTTATTAAACATAAGAAGGTTTGGGTTTGGGTCCCCCAATTCACACCCATTGCAAATGTGGGGCTGGGCCAAGCACCAAATTTAATAAAATTTTAAAATTAAAAGCAAGGCAATACATCTGAGGATCATAAGGCTATTCCCACACAATTAGTTTTCTCAGGGAAATGTGTAGGATATTATAGGAAATGTCAGGACATTTCAGACAGAGATAGGAATAATTTGGAGGGAAGGTAAAGGAACCATGTGCAGAGTAGCCAGACCATGCTACGAATGTTGCATGATCCACCATGGTGAATGTAGATTTCACATTGTTCAACTGTCAAATAAGGCTATGATAGATGGCACAAAAAAATTAAGCATATTGGCATGCAATTTCAGCTTCCACTAATAAGCATGCAAGGTTGTTGTTGGTAAAGGCATCTTCAAATTCAATGATAAAAAAGATTATCAGCATATGCTAGAAACAATTTCATTACCAGATTATGAGACTCAAGAAGCATTTCAGAACTTCTAATTTTCTTTACCTTGTCTGGACAAAGTTAACCATTAAGGTAATGTGTCAATAGTGAAGAAAATTGATTTTATTTCTCTTTCTGTATAACATTAAAATTCAATATTATAAATTTTAGGCCCACAATGTTAGTGATTGACAGAACACCATCTATCCATACCAGTTAGATCCTCCATGTTTGCAGGCTTTACATCAACAATATTGAAACTTTGGTTACTTATTTCCAAGTTCCAAAGATTTATTCGAAGGTCATCTGCTGATATGAATGTTTCCCCATCACTGCAAATGGAACACAAGAAAATCAATACACTGCAGTTCATAAGGAGCATTAATGTGTGGCAATCATGAGCTAAACAGCTTAAACGGATGATAAGACGATATTAGAGTACCATTAGCTCCTCTACTGCAAATGATTTCAAATTATTTCTCTATAATGACCAACCAATATAACTGCTGAACAACTGCTGATCATAAAAAATCAAAAGAACAAAAAACTAAAACTAGCCGATTTCAGAAAATCATTTAACAGCATGTTTGCATCTTTGCTTTTATAATTGTCACCAGCATAGGAAGAAATCTATGAAAACCCATGTCTGATAATCATTCCTGTTGTAATTCATAATCGTAGTTAGGAATCATGTTTACAGGGACCTAATTAGGCCACATTTGGTGTAGCTTCTTGATGTGAAAAAGCTGCCCACTACCCTAGGAAGGTGCTTCTTAATTTTTTCTTCTGTCTGGTAATTCTATTCAGCTTTGTGGTAACAAGAATTCACCAAGAAGTTTACTTCATGTAGGGCTTCTATTGATGTTTTCTCATAGTATCCTCATAAAAAGGCTAATAAGGTAGAAGGCTTTTATTTAAAAGCTCTTTTAGAAAAGCACCTTCCTTCAGTGATAAGCTTAGCCATACAGACTCTAAGAATATAGTCAAGATTGAATTTACATGTGCCTGAAATCACCAGTGAAATAGTATGACTTCAGAATTATAAAACATGATTGGAATTTATGGCCTCAGACAACTGTCATAACCTAAGCATTTATCATAGATTAGATTCAGGCAACGAAAAACACTAATCCACTATCTTTTGAGACCCTTATCAAAGATGAGAATCCAAAAACAACAGCCCAAACATTCCATTCATTGAACCCCATATTCATGATGAGCATCCAAAAACAACAATCTAACATCCATTGAAGCCCTTATCAAGGATGCAAATATCCCACACCTCTGGGCAGCTGTTGCATTCAGGGAAAAAGGAGGACCACTCACTGATGCCTTTCCATTCCATCAGGTAATTTCCTCCAAGAACAATTTATTCTAGAAAATATTAGTGATTGTTTTGCATTGATAGCAAAAGCAGGTCCATGCAGAACCTCATATTTCCATTGGAGGATAACATCCTCAACCAATGAATTCCTTGAAAGAATTTCCCTCAATTTCCACACATTTCCAAACATCAAATGAAATCAGTTCCATTAAACTTAATCTGCCATAGAACAGCAACATAAATGACAGAAGCTTTGATGTAGTGTGGGTAGGGAGAAGAAATAGAAGAAAGAAGAATCCTTTCAAGGAGATGAGAAGGCGATAATGTAAAACCTAATAAATGCCCTGATTTATAGAATAAAAAGAAAGGCCTAATGCAATCCCAATCCTAATGGGATGTGAATTGATAAAACCCTAAATAAAAGCAATGATTTAAACCATCCATCAAGCTAAATACATCAAATCCTAGAATAATCAAATATTCAAAATTCAAATAAAACATCTCTAAAAATAAATAAATCCTAAATTAGATATAAAGCTTGACCACATTTTGCATCATTCTCCCAGCCTGAAAAAACTCGTCCTCAAGGTTGGATTGTTTTGCGTCAAGCTCTTTCTGGCTTTGCACAGTTTATACAATAGAAGACTATTAAAATCTTAGTCTTAGTCTACTTCTACTAAAGCAACCACCAAATTTAGGGGGTGGAAGGCAGTTGTGACTGGTGGTTGCTTTATCAATGGTCTTAAAAATATACGTTATTGCTTTTATTTGAAATAATATCATTTTTATAGATGAACTTCATCCAAAAAATTTTAAAAACTAAAAATTTTAATTAAAAAATCAATGATAAATTAAGATAATTATGAATGCACATTCAAGCCAAAAAATATCACTTTAAATGTCAAAATTTAATAATGAATGGAAATACAAACCCTACATTCAACTCTAACAAATTTTGTACCCTTTAATACATGAAAGTTAAGTATGCGTTCATATAAATAATATATATATATATATTTAAACAATATAAACTAAATACGTGTGAGTTTTTACTCATTTAGGAAGGCTATAATAATTGTTTGAGAAGAAATAAGGAATGAAATGGTTAAAAGGATGAAATTATCAAAAGGGGCTTTGAGAGATAATTTGTAAAAAGAAATGACAATGTCTTTGATATTATCCATAAATTAGAGATCATGTTGATAATATCTCTAATATTATCAATAAAATCTGGTATAGATGAAAATATCGGTTTGCTATAAGATAATTTATTGGCCACCTCCCAAAAACATATGCTTGAAGATAATCTTGATAAAGCGAACAATGGTTGTGATACAAAACAAAAATCATCATCAGAATAATAAGCTGTTTACTATGTTAATGAGGTTAGATACATGGTTTGATTGGTTTCTATAGCAACATTCCGGTGAACTTTGCGTATGTCACCAATTAGCTGAAGCATTTTTACATTTCTTCTTAATGACCTCTAGCCATTTTCTTTCTAGCCTACCTCTAGTTGTATTGTATGCTTCAATCTTCAACATTAATAAATCCACTCCTCCCTACTAGTTAAATTTTTTATTTTCATTACATATGGCCATATGAAATGAAATGCAGGAAGGTGCTTGAAACTGTAATCACAAGCTCAACTCACCCGCCAATGGAACCTCAATTGCTAGTATAATCTAGGCATAGCAAAATCCTTATTAAACAGGCATTAAAAGTGATACATTTAAAAAAAAAAAAAAAATTTAAAGTTATGATAAGGAGCTGTGTAATTCTGCCAATTCCCAACATGGTGACCCTTGCATTTGAATCTTAGAGTCCCACCAATTAGCAAGCTGTCAGCATGTAAACAAAAGGTTTGCAATCCAAGACACCTAATTCAGAATGGGGACAAGTGACAACCTTTTGAGCGAAGCATGCAAACTTTATCTATCAAATCATGATCTGCATTGCTGACTTACCAACAAGAAAAAAGAAAGAAGTATACTAAGATGATCCACTTTAACACCAAATGACCCCATCTACTAAAGATTCAACCCGTCCAATGACCTTTTTACTACTCTAATGCAGTGTTTGCAATTTTGAAAATTTCAAGCAAAATTTCGCCAAAAATTTTGATTAGGCATGCTGAAGAAATGTTTTTGCCAGAGAACAGTGTCATTTATCAGGGTTATGAGAAAATCTCGAAACAATGATGAAATTTCACCAAAATTTCACCGAAACAGTGGCGAGAAATTCGGAATAAAAGGGAAAAACCTAGCAACAACCCTAGTGTTTTTCGAAACTCACTTTTGCTTCCCAAATACACATTTTCGAAACCCCTAGTGGTGATTTTGCAAGCAATATGCTTGCAACTAAGGTATCCTCTTCCATTTTAGGGATTTTCGAGCTTACATGGATTTTTCAGCTTAGAAATCCCAAATGGAAGTTTCGAAATGGGTTTTGGTGGTGACTTACATGCATTACAAAGCCTAAATCCAGTACACAGAGGTGCAACTCCTCCATCTTTTGTCGACAACGCTTGTAACCCTCTTTTTTCCCCTTTGATTCCACCTAACTAGCTTTGAAATCATTGATGGAGTGCTCGAAAATGGTTGAGAATTGAAAGAGTGTTCAAAGGCTTCGATCGAGTGTGAAATCTGAGCTGGGTGCGTGCAATCAACCTTTTGTGTGTCATTCATGTCTGAAAGGGCTGCCCGTTAGTCCCTGGGAGGGAAGGGCATCGTGCATCAGTTGTTGGAGAGGTGGATATGTCCACACGTTCTAGTTAGTCTCTCGTTTGGGTTCTTAATCACTGATTTTCACTCAAATCAAGTTTGTTCTTAATCACTAATCATGATTTATTATCATTTTTTAGTATTTTATTAATAGATTTTCTATCATATGAATTAAAATGGATTGTAGATTGGATTTTCTATTTAAAAAACTTCTAAACATATAAGAAATGAATTTTTAAAAATTTATTAAATTTAAATAATATAAATATTATTTAATAGTAATAAAAAGTAATTAATTATGTTGTCCCTTGTCATATACTTATTTATAGAGTTAGCTTTTAACATATGCATTTATATTTTTTTAAGTTATGAAATAAATAATTTATCTTGTGATTTTTAAAAATTATAATATCAAAATTGGGGTAGAAAATTTAGTAAAATTACTAATAAAAATATATGTATAATTAGAATCATAAATTTATGCATAAACTTTTTAAGTATAAAAAGGGTTTGTGCCTTTCTTGTTGAATTTTTTTTATATAACTAATGATAATTATTCTACAATATTATTATTTTTATTTATCATGATTTATTATGAAGTCTTCTGGAAGATTTTCTCTTTTTTTAGCAAAATAGTTTGGCAAAACTTTCAAAAATTTTGCTGAAATTAGCAAGATTTTCTCTTTTTAGGCTTAGCAAAATTTCCTCTTTTAGCAAAATTGCGAACACTACTCTAATGAAGGTTCTGCATTACCTTTGCATCACTACCCTCAATAGTACAAGGTAGAGCATATCAAATAATGAAGATTCTTAACAGACATCACTCACCAAAACTTTCAATCACTTTTCTTCAATTTTTTTCATTGAATAGAAAAAACTGTAATTACTTAAAAAATAATGCAAAGACTGCTGAGATGTTCCGTTAGTTATTTTCATTTTTTATATGAATCATCAAAGTATTATTCCAATTTATTTTGAAAACATTAACATCAATTTTATTGAAGGAAAAAACTGGTGAAAATTTATTAAAAACTGCTTCCATCATCAACCAATTTAATGATTGAAAACAGCAAAATTTGATGAAAAGCTAAAATCACAAAACAGAGAAGTAAACATCTCCAAGCAATCTCTATTTCTTCAAAGGAAATTAAACCTAAAAAATAACATTAGAATGAAAAGATTGAAAGAAGCAGTTAATTGGACTTGCAAAGCAAAACATCATTTTTAATACAGGATTTGGATTAACCTGTTATTTGATATAGAGTTAATATGATAGTCATGAGCATGAGCATATATCCTTCGACATCTTGCAACAAGGCTTGTCTCTTGGCAGGATACCTGAATAAGCAGCATAAATGTCAAAGTTTTAGTGCAGTTGACCAATCAAAATGATGGGGGATTATCAGCATTGTACTCTGTGGCACAAAAGTACGGATACCAGCATTTGACAGAATCAGCCAATTTACATTCAAATGAGAATAGAAATAACACACCATTCAATTTATTCCACATTATTTGTAATGTCCTCTAATTGGTAGAGTGCATATTTAAACCCCCTTGCATCCATCTTCATCATAAGGAATTGAATACTTTTTATCAGAAAAGAGGCAGGACAACAATATTATAACTTCCGCCAAGCTAAAAATAGTACTTTTATGCATATATAAATGATTGATCAGCTTTTGTGCATCAATAAATAATGGTCAGGGAACAGTATCGCTACCACAGGTAAACGTAAGGATGGAATTCCCCCAGGTGGAAATTTAAAGTCTTCACTCAGATAACTGTTGGGTTCTTCTGAGCATTCACCATTTGGTAGATGCTTGTTGGGAGTGTTACTTGAGCTGACTTGTGAAGGGTCAATATTCATCTCAGAAATTTTCTTCACCTTCTTCTCTTGAACCTGTCATCCGCTTAAAATGAAAACGCAGAAATAGGCAACACTTAGAAAACTACCAATCATAAACAAAAGATAATTATATCACCATCTATTTCAAAACAAAGATCATATAAAATCATGATCGTCATCTACATTTTTCCCCAACTAATAGGATCAGCTGCATGAATCATGTTACACCACTCTGCATTGTCTGGGATCATGTCCTTTGTTAGGCTGCAGGTCATCAAGGTTTTTCCAACAGTTGGTACCCAAAAGAGAATAGAATAGCATTTAATTTCCCCCAGGATACATTGTGTATTATGAGGAGCACCCACAAATATAAAGATGGAACCAAGATTAATGCAGCTTCTCAGGTTTTTTGGGCTTCTACCTCACCAAATACATAAAGTTCATAAAAAATTCAGCTGAGCTCAAGAAATGTTTTCCCCATAGCTCTCACAGCCAAAACACCCAGAAAGAAACATCCCTCTATACTCAATTATAACAGAAATTCTGCTAGAAGAATTTAAACAAAAGAAAAGAGAGGAAGTACCATGTTTACCTTCCAAAATTTAATTGTTTTATCATTAGTAGAGAGAAGAAACAGAGCACTATTAGCCGTCTGGCACCAGCTAATCTTGTTGATTTTTTCTTCTATTTCCAAGCTTTTGAGATAATCAAACTGAAGTTACAACACAGATTCATGTTGACATTAAAGAAAGGCTACATGACATAATCCATGCACCACCAGAATGAGAAAATAGATACCAGTATACACTCTTCAAATGGCAATAAGAAAAGAGGGCATACCTCGGGTTCATGGCTTTGAAACTCTGTTCTATAACGGAACTCAGGATGCCTGCCGATTGAAGAATCCATCCTCTCGAAATCTCTCCGATGACCATGCTATAGTGTCATTAGAAGGTGTTAGAACAATGCAAGGAACATGAAACACTATTTAAGAAGCACATCCAGCCGGAAAATAGCAATAATGCATTCAAAAAGTGTACTTACACCCCTCGAATCTGCCCTTTCAAATAAAACTACACGGCCTCCTCGATCTCCAGTAGCAAGGTGGTCTCCAGTTTTATCAAACTCAATTGCAGATATGATATCAACTGCAACAAGGAAAAGGGCCAGATAGCAAGTGAACAAGCCCAAAGCAATTGCATGGCGAAAATCCTACCAATATACTAAATAAACAGTGGTAGCATGCTGCAGTAGTGCAAAATATTACAGCGGAGAAAAGTCAATACGCATCTCCGGCATCATTAACAACTTGTAACGTGTAAGGGATCTTTTCAATCAGACATGATCTCCTTTGGGTTTGTGCTTAGTTTGAGTAAAAACATGAACAAGCATGCAATTGCAAAAGATAATCCTTTTCATGCACATGCATGCCTAATACTATCGACCTTTTATCATTTGTTATGTACACAAAGAACCCTATTCACTCTATACTTTTTTCAGTGAATCAACCAATAGGCCAGTTGTACCATGATACCAACTCATTTTATCACCTGGCTAAAAAAAAGTATGATCAAATGTGCCATCTTTGTTGTGCTTTTACCTTTTTTGACACCATGCTACTGCAGTTAATAACTGCATTTACTACAAGGATAACACAGAACACTGTAGCACCAAAAGTAACAATGGCTTTCACAACAAAATTGGATATGAGGCCAAATAATTATATGATTTCATAGACATTTTGAGTAACACTTATAATAGCTCTGGGCCTTGTTGTCCAAAACATGTAGGATTTCATCTGGAAAAGGAGCCATGCCCTGGCCTACTAAACTCATTCTGTTGTGCAGTTGACAGTAATGCGTATAGAAATGGTCCATTTGCTTTGTATTGCACGGTTTCAAATGATGCCCTGCACCCTTCCACCATTAACTATTCACTAATTTCAAGTTGATTCAGCAGGCTATCTAATAAAAACATTTTATTTCAATTAAAGTCATGCAATCAAGGGAGATTACAAGCAGATCATAACCAATTTTCAGAATTGAATCACAATCTCATCTGAACCAACATGTAACATCTATATGTCATTAACAAATATGTTGCATGGGTGCCTGAGATAGATATGGCATTGCATGCTATAGAATATAAGAGCCGTGTAAGTTTACTTGACAAAAACCTACTGTATGAATTGAAAGATGAAGACCACATATATGGAGAATCCATCATTTTTAAATCAAAAGCTCCATTCTACTACAATTGTTTACGTACTCACATACTTGGAATGTACACTGCTAGAGTCTTTCCCATTGTTACTAAGCTGCTTCAAACAAAAGCAACTAATGAAAAACTTAAACCTACCTATAAAGAAACAAGCCAATTAAAATCTTAGCTTCACCCGCCTAAGAAAAAATAGGAAGATTCAAAGGAGGGAAGGAAGCTCAAGCTGGCATATAACTTCCACTATAAGAGCAAACTATTACATATCCCAAACCATGCGGCAAGGAGGCCTCGTTCTTTAATGGGGAGCTAAGGATCGCAATTCGCTCACTTTTACTGACTCTCACATGTTTCTTTAAGAAACATCGAATGTAACGAAAATTGCAGAGAAACCAAAAAAATTGGTACACGACACGCGTAAGAAAGTGCCTGAAGCAAAGAAGCCTGGAACAAAGAAAACTCCCTTAAATCAACTGTGTAATTACCAAAAAACCTGCACAAAAGTCTGCATGCAGTTTTCCAATATTAGAAATTTGACCATCATACACTTTCCAGAAGACGGCATCATCATTCCAACTCCAATTTTCTGGGAAGATAGATTTAGTAGCCAGCTGCAATGCTACCAGGAAATTTCAGGTTGACACACAGACCAGAAGTAAAGAGCACGCCGACAAGCAGAACTGAGTGCATCAAGGATCGCTGCTGGCAATCAAAACCAATCATCTAAGAATGCCCCTCCATTTGGCAGAGAATCCCCTGGAAATCTCTAAAAATGGAAGGCCCCAGCCAGGTAAAGATTGGATCTACAAAAAGATGGCTAAAGCAAAAAATTTAAAGCGGATAAAAAGTTTGATCATCTGTTTCAATGAAGAGAAGGTAACATGTTGATGAGCAGCACCATCTTTTACAAGAAACTGAGGCATCTATTAGAAACTGGGGCATGTACCGCATCCTGATCCAAAAAATGGTTTGGATTAACCAAACTTGGCCACATCTTCAACCCTGCACTGCTACAACCTATATGCATGTGAATGAGCAGGTGCCAGTAATTCATCCACCAAAAAAAGGAAAAACGAAAAAAAGAAGAAAAAAAATTAATGCCACATCTCCTGCAACCACATGCATCACTCATAAGCATTTCATTAACGTAAAAAGTACAGCAGGCTAACAATAGAAAATGGGGATTCTCTTTTGCTGCAAATCTAGATGACATTAATTGCAGGGACCCTGACCATCACATTCCCACTATGCCAAGCATTTCCATGACATAGGATAAGAATCTGCATGGAACTGAATCTAAATTAAAAACATCATGCATGCATCCCTTTGCTGATCATAATGAAATAATGATCTCATTCCCGTTTCAACACTTCAAATTCCCAATGACATGGATTAAGAATCTACATCCAAAAGAATCTAAACAACATGCATGTAAATGCATGCAACATATATGGTATTGATAAGTGAAATTCTGATTCCTTGGCTGAATGTAACAGCATGCATACATCCAACACTTAAAAACGTGCTTGATGAATATCGCAATCAACAAATGATTAAAGAAGAAGATTTTCGTTGGCTTAAGCTCAACACTGCAAGCATAAGAACCAAAAACCAACTAGTAAAACAGGGCAAGAATCTGCATCCAAAATTATGTGTACACATGCATATGTTCAAGTTACTTATCATATCATCAAAATTCCAGCATCGGAGCTACTCATTTAAAGTACCGTTTTCTAAAAACCAAAATGTCCTGATCTTGATTCATCACATTTCACTTACAACTAACCAATGAAGCATTCATCAAAAACCACATACAGAAAGCACTTGATCTAACGCAGATAAAGATAAAAACACGAATCGATGAACCCTAATCCAATCCAGATTGTCGAAGCACAACCGGACAGGATTGTACGAATCAACAGTGTATTTTTTAGTGTAGAGAGAGTGAATTTACCTTCCTGAACTTCTTCTCCGGCGGTGCGTTCGCCGAAGACCTGAGAGAATTTCCATTCAAGAGGCGACGGTGGCCCTGCCGGCGAGGCAAAGGAGTTTTCAACTCTGCAACCGTTCATTTCTCAGATGAATTAGATGCCGAAATCAGTCGAGAAAGAACAACGCATGCAACGATTCGAAGATTCTAATGGCTCCTCGGAAGATCATGCACTCGAATTCCGACGGAAATTTGAAGAAATGCGACTTTTGGATTCCGCCATTAGAATTTCAGATAAAGGAGAGAAAGAGGGTTTAGAAAACTAGGAAATTTTTGTTTTTGTTTTTGTTTCTCTTATTTCCTTCTCTCTTTCCACGGAAGAGGAGAGAAAGAAACAGTGGAGGATGGAAAATAACGGAGGAGAGAAAATGCTGTCTGGCCTTTTCCGGAGAAGCAAAACGGACTCGAGTGACTGTTCAAGGCGACTCGCGACTACGCCCCCACACGTGACACTGGACATGAGCCCGCTTTTTCCAGTGCAACCGTCGTATCCAATGTTTGCATTCAAATGGTGTAGCCAGGTCATCTCGACTTTAAAATGTTTGTAGATTCGTCTGATGAACGGACTAGATATCATGTACATGTAGGAAATTGTAGATCCAAGAGCCGCAAGTGCACTCTTTAACTCTTTGTTGCCCGTACTATTCTTTAGTTAACTACACGCATCCGGACGTGCAGTTGTTTTGGCTTCAGAGACTAGAGCCGAGGTGGGCAGTTGATATTGCAGTAATCTGGGCCGTTGATAAGGTGGTCTGGATGGAAAAAAATGGAAGAAAAAGGAGTATTCAACTTTGAAAGACATGGGCATTGAAAACCTTCACTTTGAAAGTGGGTCCTGTTGCTTGACTATTTGTCCTTGATTAGAAGATGGGATCCTCCTCCTCCCAAGTTAAGAACTCACATGGAGGAGTAGAAACCAGAAACGAGTAAATGCAAGTATCAATGACCCAATCCACAGCCTAATAGAAATAAAAACTAAAAAGTCTTATAGATAGTAGCGATGAACTAAGGAGAACTGATAAGAGACCCAGTGTGTGTTTCTGTTGTAAGTTTGTAATTGCTTCTTTATCCGGCAAAAGGTTCATTAAAACAGAAGGTTATAAGATAAGTAGATGAATGCCGAAAATATATGAAAATGCTTAAGTTTACTCAGGACATAATCGGAGATTGATGGTAATTAATGATGCAAGAGGATCCATGTTTGTTATACCACCTATTTGGGAGACAATTTTTTACGATGGTGATGATCCATTAGCAAAGTTTGCAAGAGATTGCTACCGAGTTGATGCAAAAAGACCTTTCATGTTTAAGAAAATGCATAAAACGATGGTTGCATGATAAAGAGCTTTGCCTTTCACAGTATCTGAAATCGGTGGGGAATCCATGGAGATGATTTTTCATTTGGAAGGGTGAATCCAGTTCCATGTTCTTAGTGTCCATATTACCCTGTCACAATACGGTTGGATGCTTAATATGGTGCTCCTTTACACAAGGCCTGGTAGCATAAGTAGGCAGTAGGGCTGATCTGAGAGTTCATTCCTCACAGAAATCATTTCTTCGATAGATCCATTTAACACGAGTGGCGTGTAGCATGGTCTGGATAGAGATTGTTGGCTTTATCACAGTCATTGCGTCGGTGATTTCTGTAGATTTTCAACACGATTGTAAACGAGATCCAGATGCTCGGTGATCTGGTTTCAAACATGTGTGGCTCGTGGGCATGCAGTTGACAAATTGCAACTTTGTCGCTCTCCTTCATATTCAGCTCCAATCCCCACATGTGCAATTCCCTTACTTGGGAGACGAGAAATCTCGACTGAGACTGAAAATCCACTTGATATGGAAGTTGTTGGCCAAAACTTGTTAAAATTTTTATGCAAATAAAAGAAGACTCAACTGCCTGTCTGGATGAAT
>JAYJMB010082989.1:18640-66470 GCA_036873735.1 Pouteria campechiana
ATATGGAAGTTGTTGGCCAAAACTTGTTAAAATTTTTATGCAAATAAAAGAAGACTCAACTGCCTGTCTGGATGAATGTAACAAGTCAATTAGCCGGGTGACAAGGACTAGAAACAGAAACGGTGATGCAAGCAACAGAAATGGGATCACCAGCGTATAAGAAAAAAGACCCACTCCATTCTTCAGAAACTTCATTGGAAAGGATATATATTTATGTGATTAACAATCCACTGGATTAGCTGGTTGGAGTAGCAGAACACATCGAGCTGCATCTTAGACCCACATCACATAAAATATCTGGACTTGGGGTTTGCCCAGATGAGGAAAGCTGACAGTGCCCCACTATCCTTGGCATAAGTGGCAGATGTGCCCAAACAAATCATGGCCTGATCATGGCAGCAGGGGCGTGAGTGCAGACTGTGAGAATTTTTCATTTACAGCCACCAAGTCAACCGCAAATTTCCTGGGAGGGTGATCTTCAAGCCTGCACAAAAAGATTAGCTTGATTTCCATGGACTTGAAAATGAACTCATTCTATATTTAATTGATCACTGTGCATTAGGGATTGCGTACGTTTCCTTTTTGGCAAGGACTAAAATGTCCAACTGCCGTTGTTGTTATTTCTAATCCTGACCAAGTTAAAAAATTGATTAGTGCACAAGTATGATTAACTGAGACGATATGCACATTCTGAAGGTCGAGACTGGATACTTCCTGGAAGATCTTTTGAAGACTTCTGCGAAAGGCTAAGCCAAGTTTTCCTCCTCTTCTATGTCTGTTCCTGTTTATTACTTAATCGAGGCATGATCTGTGTGCTGAACAATCATGGCCACCAGTTCGGCAGCAACCTGTGACGGTCCACGGCATAGAGCATGCCCCAGGCAAACAATGCCAGCCCCTTCACATGTATTGTAGGCTGAGCCTCAACAATACTCCTTCGGTGCGCTGCCAAAGATCAGGGATGAACTTAATTACGTTGTCTCTCCATCTAGACTATGCTCCTCTGTCTCAAATCAAGGTCAGCCAAGAGCCATGGAATATGTTGGTGCTATGAACTATCCACCTTTGAGATGAATGCATAATTTCATGCTGCATTGCTGTCATGTTTGGATCTCACCTCAGAACTTACCTACATGGTTGTATGCTATACATCCCAAATCACTGGTATCAGCATCCAGCTTTCTCGATGCAAAACCTCATTTTCCCAAAAACGGAAACTCGATTCTCATGCACAAGGTTTATGGAAACTTTTTTTTTTTTTAAGACTCCTAAATGCTATCCAAACAAAATCCCCTGAAATATGGTGCAATTGAAGAAATTTGCCATTGGACCACCACTAAAAGTTACCCGTTTTCTATTGTTCTTCTTGCTTTCCACAGCTGAAAGTTGTTAATTTAATGACCTCATGAATGCAAGTGATTAAGAAGGGTGGCATTGACCACAATACTCTCATGTCATTGATGTATTCAGAGGTTATATGGAGCATATTGTGTATCGAATATGTCTTTGATCCCACCTCGCCTGATTTGGGAGACGTGCATTAGTAGATAAGTTTTACACAGTCCTCCTTGCAATATGAGTTTTGGAAAACCGTGCGGGCATAGTTGATCTACTACCAGAGTAGATAGTATTTTGCATGGATGACTCTGGATGGGCTCTATTCTACAGCAGTATCACGGCCAGGTGGAGTATGTTAAGCATGACATATGTCTTTGATCCTGCATCTTCTTGATTTATAACCAAAGTGGACAGTACCTTGTGGGGGTGACCTTAGGTGAGCCCTGTTCAGCACATGAAAGATACTTTGAGTTGTATTCATGGGAGTGAAAATTGCTTCAAATGCCTGCTGAATTTAACGGGAAACTTACTAATGTTCTATATGAGAATAAATTGATTTTCCATGACATTACCAGAGATTGGGCACTTGTTCAAACTAGGAGTAACTTATCAATCATTGGCAGAACCACGTTATACTAAGCTAACAACTAAGAGCAACAGTAGGATGATCTGCCTGAACTAGCAAGCATGGTGGAACTCTCACAAGATCTATCCATCCACCCATTCCTCAGTTATGCCAGTTCTTCCTCACCTACTTGAAGTTTTAAACTAACAGAATCAGAACCACAGCAATCAACAGAGGTGCACTGGAAGCAGTTGTAGAGATGACATATACCATCCCATAATAGATGATCTTTCTGCCAAACCCAACTGGTGCATATGTTGTAGTATGATGTAAAGGACAAGAAGGGATGAATTACCCGGTGGACAATTGGATTTTGATGCCTGTTGATGCTGAACTAAGATGGCAGTAAAGTGGCAGTGTAACACGTGAATTTCCTCTCGATAGATTCCAGATTCCACCACCAGCCACTGAGCCTGCAGGAACGACAGTTGCAGAGATAACCAACTGGCAGGAGGAGGATGTGCCGGTGCAGCCCAAATGATGATTCCGCTCACATGCTTTGAGCAGTGCAACGCAGAGTGAGTGCCTCTGCCATGAAAAGCGTGAGTGCCCGAACACATCCAAGTCCTGTTTGACACCATTTTAAATGGATAACTACAACGCCAATATTATTAGCATATAAAATACATCACCAAATTAATGCAATGAGTGTCTGAATAAGGAGAAATAATTTTCTCCAAAAAATGCGAAAAATGAGGTCAATACCTTAGATGTCGATGTGAGTTATGAAAGTAAAATAGAGGGGAAGAAAAGCAGAATTGCTAGATTAAACATGCGTGGTATGATGGAAGAAACCTTTTATTTTCTAGCAGTGTTTAGAAAGAGGGAGAAAATTTTTGCTTGAAAAATAATATTCAAGTGATCATAAAAGGTAGCGAATAAAGATGACAAGGTTAGTTAATGTGATGGGGTTCATGATGTATACTTTTTCATTTTTTAAATTTTATGACATTTTGGATGATTTAAACCAACCACTGTGTTTGGAACGATCTATTTAAATACATCTTATTTCAATCTGAAATCCTCCTTGTCCCTAAAATTAAAAATGTTTCATACGGTCTTTTGAGTTTATATTGTTTATGGCATATGAAGATTTTTAACTAGTATAACTTTAATACATATATATATATATGTATGTATAAAACAATACTTATATGGTTAATTAAGCTTTATTTGGGCCCATAGTGATGATTATATGAAATTCAAACTAATTATTAATCTTATTATCATCTTTTTAGTTAAGAGTCTAAAATTATCTCAATCAAACATTCTGTCAGACAAAAAATTGAATCGTTTAAAAGTAAATATCAACTTATTAAAATTATTTTATCGTTAAATAGATTCATTTATTTTTAAATTCAGCATAAACCTTCTAAAATGTTCATCGCATTATTTAAAATAATAATTGTATAAGATTTACAATCTTTTAATTCCCAAGTAAATAGATCTAAATAAATTTCAAAATTTACACATATTTTATATTTTTTTAATAATGTAACTCAAGCCAGACTATATCAAAATAATTTCTAGCATCTTAGTTAAATAGATGATATTAAATATAATAGTTGGTTCGAATCCTATATAATCATTAAGAGAGCCCCATACGAAGCTCGATTATCGAACAGGTAAGAATAGAAGTTAAGGGTTGATTTAAATCTGATGTGCTATGTGCCAAAAAACCCCAGACACCCCCCAACAGTTAATACAAACAAACCCAGACAGATGATGCTGGGCAATGCATGCACCAACACATGCAGCTGGCAACCGCGCTTTGGTTAGCCTACCTGCGATTTGGTTGGCGTGCATTCACTGGACAGTTGAAGAGCCAAAATATTCAGAAAGCGTATCTCCACAGAGAAACCGCTGAGAACGGTCGGTTTAGCTAAAGACGAGGATTTATCGTCCGAATCCACGTGGCCCGTGGAATTTTTTTCGAACGCCCGCGTATCAAACAACGCAACGGCGAGAGTATCAAAAACTCTCCTTGTTCCTGCCTGTGCCCTTCCCAACGAGACATACGAAGCAGGAAAAACCACCCCACCCTCCCTCCGAGAATCCATGGCTCTCCTTCCGAGGACGGCGCGGCTTGCCCTCCTTTCTTCCCAGAGGACGGCGGCTGCCGCAGCGGCATCTATACATACCACCATCCCTTCATCGGCGTCTTCTCCGTCTCCGACTCCATATGCTCGCGCTCCACCGCCAGCGTCTCCGACTGGGCTCTCCAAGACCGCGGAATACGTCATCTCCAAGGTCGACGATCTGATGAACTGGGCCCGCCGGGGGTCCATCTGGCCCATGACCTTCGGCCTCGCCTGCTGCGCCGTTGAGATGATGCACACTGGCGCCGCTCGCTACGATTTCGATCGATTCGGCGTCATCTTCCGGCCCAGCCCACGTCAGTCCGATTGCATGATCGTTGCGGGAACACTAACCAACAAGATGGCCCCTGCCCTCCGCAAGTACGTTTCGATTGATCCATTTCTGCTCTTGATCTGTACTCCTATTGTGTTTGTTGGATGCTAGGGTTTGGAATTGCATGCATTCGGACAGAGAGGGTAGATTTTTAGGGTTATTTTCTTGGTTCCCGAAGATCACTCCCAGTCCCCAGGGTTCGGAAATGTCGGATTGGGTGTAAAGACAGTGGGATTTTGGATTTCTTCATTTTCTTGTTCTCTTGTTTTTGGCCCCAGGCCTCCAACCATACATTATTGTTGCTGATCCCGTCTAAAATGCATCCTTTTTAAATTGCTGATGAAACGCAGAAGGGCCTTAATGGAATAGATAGGATGGCGGACAAGTATTGTACCATCGTGCATCCGTTCTATCTCGTGGGCAAAGTAATGAATATTGCACCGGACTAATAATTTTTTTTCTTTCTTTCTTTTGGCCTTTTTTATTGCAATTTATTTATCTATTGCGACCTTGCTGGGGGTCAAAGGGTTGCGGCTGATTCTGTGATATTCTTATTTGGTGTTTGCATTTTTCCGTGGTGTTGATTTGAACTGCTTAATCAGGTGTCAGGGGGTTGTAAGTTTAATTAACAGGGGGACTCCTTTAAAGCAGGCATTCTTTTTCTGTTCTTCCAGTTTCGTTGAAGTTTTCTAGTAAATTTTACGATTTTCTGTTTTTTTTTGTTTGGTTAAATTTGCTGGCTAAGTGGGGAGATATGGGGAGTTTTGTAGTTGACTTAGCTGCTTAAATGACGATATTTAGAGATGCCTTAGCCAACTGATTACATACAACAAAAAGCTGAGGCATGAATTACAGAAATAAACAGATCTAACCACCGAAGAAGGGACAATTAAGTTGAGAATATATTGGGCTGTTGTGGAGGGAAGTATAATGCTATTCAGCCTCCTTGATTACAAATATTGGAGCCAGATTCCTAGAGAATGACCTAATATTGGTTATGTGTTTAAGCCCCAAGATTCCATTTATTTATGCCTTTGATTTATTTGTTTTTCTGTTCCCAGGGAATGATTTAATTGATCATTTGTTTCCAACAGACAGCTCTGAATTCCCTGACTGGAATTATGGTTATTTCTGGAATAGAAGGATGGTGATGCCACAAAAGCTAAAACTCACTAAAAGTGATGATGGTTCTAGATGGCTTGAGTGCAGATTATTGTTGTTTCAAGATACTAAAGGTGGATTTGCGCCTTGCACTTGCCTAGAATTCTAGACTTCAATCTAAAGGGTTTAAATTAGATTAAAAACAAAGAGTGTAAAATGTTGATGAGAAGGAATGATTTTGTTGTCTTTCCTTAGTAGCTTGAAGATTTTGTCAAATTAGCATAGTTTTACTTACCATCTTTACTTGAGTTTGGGTTTCTTGAGATAGATGAGGCTTTGGAAAGGAAACATGGTGGGCACTAGTGATTCATTTGCAAATTTGGTCACCATATCTCCCTTATCTACCCATAATCTAAATTGTGTTCATAAGTTTGGATCTTGTCTACATGCTTTTGATTGGTTTTTTTGGGAAAGGAACAAATTCATCCACCGCTATCTTAAGGAATCACACCTTAAAAATTGGTGTCTAAATATTTCCATTTGTTGCATATTTTGCCATCACCTTTGTTGTTGTGATTACTGTCTAAGAAAAAGTGGGTGGACATTGCATTTCATAGAGATAATTTTTTAACAATGTGACATGGTGCATAGTGAAAGCAAAATGAAAGAGAAGGGAGTCTTTTTTGTATGCCTTTGTTGCTTAGGATTGTTTGATCTCAAGTAAACTAAAATGGCTTTTTTCTGTTGGTGATAAAGAATGTGTCTGTTGTCAATGAAATTATCTTTACTTTTCTAGTCTTGGGATTGTATTTTTGCTACATTGTCACTGCATCAAGTTGGTCTAGGTCAAGTAGGGGTGTAAATCGGGTCGGGGTACATTCAACCCTAACCCCTATTCGTAAAACTCCAATTCTATTTTTAAAATCCCAACCCAAACCTAAGAAAACCAGGTTGGTTTCGGGTTGATAAAAGTAATACCACAAATTAACTTGCAAACATAGAAACCAAACTCGACTAACTAGAAAAAAAGGAATTTCCAAAATTCACAAATGAGAACAATGTTTCCCCAACTGCAAAATTTGTTCCAAGATGCAATTAGATAAGCTTTGTAAAGCAAAACCATCAAAACAAAACAAAAAGCTACCGCCCTTGCTGCTTGCTTGGAGAAATGATTGTGCGGCTGCCTTTGTTGCAACATATGAAGATCTCTGTCACTGTGGAACTCCATAACCAAACAAAAGAACTTCTCTGTCTCAAAATGGGGGTGAAGCGTTGGAGAAAGGGGTGGTTGAGAAGTGATAGTATCTCCCGATTTGTCCGCTTCCTCATCAGCTTCTTCCTTGTTACCAGTGACTCATTATCCATTACCTTCATCGCGAAAAAACACCCAACACCCCCACACAATTCAGCCAAATACACGCTCCCAATGTCTCCGAAGTTGAGCTTCTTCAGCAACTTGAAGTTTATCAGGCCGAACTCATTGGATTTTGACTTGACACTACGAATGGTAGCCCATCGGAAAATGAGAAGGGTGCGGAGGCAAAGAAGGGAAGGGCATAGAGGAGGCGGAGGCGCGGGATAGATGTTAGACGCCCTTATGCTTACTGCTATATTTGAAGAAGATGGAGACAATGCATGGAAGCGAAGAAGGGAAGGATGCAAAGTAGGTAGAGGTGTGGAGTAGATGGTTCCGTAGGTGCCCATATGCTTGCTGCTTTACCGGAGAAGATGAATACAACATGTAGAGGCATGCAGGGGTAGCGTCTTAGCGATTTTGGATATACATATGCATATATATATATATATATTGGGTCGAGTTATTTCAGGTCGTCCGACCCTCCAACCCGTGCAACCCTATTTCCAAAAGCGGGTCGGGTTAAACCTTATTTTAAAAAATTCCAACCAAAATGACCCATTTTTGGGTTAGGTTAGTCGAGTTTGGGTTTAACCCGAATTGATTTACACTCCTAAGGTCAAGTGTCGAGTAGTCTAATTTTGTGTCTACAACGCAGTGGGGCTAGGTGTATCTTACTAGTATAACTGCCATCTGGTAGAATGGGCATGTTTTTTGTTATGAAGCCACATGGGTTTGTGATGATGGTGAATCGCTTTATTGTAGAATTGCTTCTTTGGTGTCTTGCTTGTGCGGATGAGAATGCATCAAATGCCCTATATTGCTAGTGCAGGAATGGGAGAACGACATCTTGTGTTTGTGTGCTGCCATTCTAGAATAGTGCTTCTCTTTGTTTTCCTCCATTTGCCGTTTGAGCTTCATTATTCCTTGGTCAAGTGCTCCTACATTTTCTTTGTTTCCTAATCTTTCAACCTCCCCAATATGAGGTTAGTGGACGAGAGTACTTCCTTTATGGTATTCAAGAGTACCATGATTATTGTAGACGAAACTATTTTAGAGTGGATATAAGGTTTTGTAAGAGTATGTCTTTCATATCCCAACCTCTACTGAATTAGTTGATTATTTTTGGGTGGAAGGTTGTGTCTTTACAAGGAGAGTTCGAAGGTGGACCTTCAAGTTGGTATATCAATGACTGATCTTTTAATTGGGTACTGGATTGCCACTTCCTAGTTGGTGCCCATTGCTTGGCGTTGCGTGTTTGCAATGTAGTCTTGCACATTTGGCGTAGGTATGGAAATAACTGGGCCATTTTTGGCCATTTCTTTCACTTGTCTATAGTTGTTTGCTTGGGGCATTGCAACTTCAAACTAGACAAACTAGGCAAGGTAGTTGTCAGAAACCCGACCTTCAACCATTCTTGGAAACAATGCTTTTTGTTGCTTAGCTGATTCTTTTGATCCTTCTAGTGCTTGGTCCCTTGTGCCTAGGGCAAGTCAAAGTTTGTGCCTAGGGCAAGTCAAAGTTGCGTCCTTGGGGACTAGTTTAGATGAGGAGTGTTGTCTTGTTGAAGTAATAATGCTTCAATTGTCGAAGAAGGTTCATTTCATTGTCGAAATTAATGACCAAGTAGGTTCTTTAGAAAGAGGAGATTATCAGCTTTTGGTTGGAATTGTAGAGAGGGTGCCACGCTTTCCACATCCAGTGGTTCTTGGAATGAAGTCTTCATCCTGTCCTCCTAGGCAAGCTTAACCCAACTTGCCTTCATAAGATTCACCTTCTACAAGCGCATCTACTATTGAAGTTGTCGGCTCCCAAATAGAAGATTTAATTTTGAATTTGCAGGAGAAATTTCTTGTCCTTCAAAAGAGTACCCAATGGCAGAATCTTCTTTATAGGAGTGATTTGCCGAAGGGCCTTTCTATTGAGAGGTGGTAGAGATCGTGGAATCTCCGGTCAAGCAGACAGTAGATGAGGCTTCACGCCATGATAGTTTTGTATTCTCCTTGTAGGGGCTTATTGGGCCCCCTCTATGGTGGAGAGAGAGTTATGGACCTTTTCTAATGCTCGTTAGGCCTAAGGCATTCTGATTGAATGGTTGTTGTGGGGATACTCACCAACAAGGTGGACCCTGCCGTCTGCAAGTACATTCTGATTGATCCATTTTTGGTATTGATCTTTACTCCTATTGTGCTTGATGGCTGTTAAGGTTTGAAATTGCATGAATTCAGACAGTGTACATTTAGGGTTATTTTCTTGGGTCTTGGAGATTATTCTCAGCGTTTGGAACTGTCAAATTGGGTATAAAAAGACAGTGGAATTAGGTATTCTCTTGTTCTTCTGTTCTTGTTTTTGGTTAAATTTATGGAGATGCACCCCCCCGCGCCATTTTGTTGTTGCTGATCCTGTTTAATCATCTCTTTTAAATTGCCAACAAATTTATAAAGAACAAATGCTATAGGTAGGAAAGTGGACAATTCTTAAATCAATGGATGAAGTTGTTCTTAGTCTTTCTACTATCGTGCATCATTTTTGTTGCACCATGGACGATTGAAATTTTTTCCTCTTAACTTCTCCTGAGTTAGTTACAGGGGTAGGGGACAGCATTAAATAGCTTGTCCCCTCCCATTTATTTCAACATTCTTCCATGTGAAGTCAAGTTTCCCTCCCAGATAGAAAATTGCTCTTAATAGTTGTCCATTTGTCACCAATCATTAGGTGACCTCAAGTCCACAAGAAATCCTGCACTTATCTCTTTGGTTGGCTGTTTTCTTTGGATATTATTTGTGATCACTGATTGCATGAACCCAGACTCTACAACTGTTGGTATTGGAGCCTAAGGTTGCCCTCATTGGTGTTCATAGTTGCAATGACAAGTCAGACATCTAGTCGATTCAACGTGCCAAAATTCAATTGTCCAAATTGTGCATTATGACAGTTGAAATGCACCCATCTTGGTAAAAGATGTGTGTATTGTTGCTGTGGATAGAAAAGAAATGAAGCCTAAGGAGATGACATAGGACCATAGGAGTAGTTCCGTGTGAAAGATGATCGACATAGGACCATAGGAGTAGTTCAGTGTGAAAGATGATCTGGCATTGACAAATCTTCTTCTTGCACTGGATGACTTGGTGCTATTAAATTTGTCCAGTCAAACCATTGCTAAAGATTCGTGGGACAAATTGAGAAAGATTTATGATGGAAAATCAATGTCAAACAAAATATTTTTTTGACATCAACTATGCAATTTGAGAATGAAGGAATCTCTTTGGAAGAATATGTGAATGAATAAAATATTCTAATTAGTAGATTGGTGGCAGTCAATGTAAAAATTAACGATGATGAAAAAGTTGCTCTTCTACTTCACTCGATTTCAGAATTGTGGGATAGTCTGATCATGAACTTCAGCAATGGTACATATCTCAGCATGGAGTCAGCAATGCGTATTTTGCTCATATAGGAATTTTGTAGAAAGTTAAGCAAGGTTCTTTCTGGTGATGCAATGGTGATCAGAGGAGGATTTATGGAGAAAGACATCAATAGGAGGCATAAAAAAAGATCCAAGTCAAAAGGCCAAAAGAAGTCTGGGTGTTTGAACTGCAGAAGGAAAGGTCACTTCTAAAAATACTGTGAAGTCAAGAGTACAAATGAGGTAAACCCTGTAACCAATTCTCATGCCCAATCATCTACATCACAAGCTTGCTAGGGAAATTTAGCTGAATTTGAGGACTCATCTGATATGATGGGGAAATATTGACGGTGGGGATTTCACAGGAGAATCTCATACACTCAGTGTTCCTACTTTCCCACTATGTATTTAGAACACACCCAGTGAAAGCTTACACTCTTAAATCCATATATATCATAGAGATTTCTTCGGAGAACTTGAGAAGCTCGACTTCATGAAATGAGTATTTATAAGCGTTTTTCATTTAGGGGTATTAATTAAATTTATATCTTATATGGCTGCATGCATCATTTTCTTTTATCAGGCGTTGAAATGGGTGTCACGCACCTACCCTTTGTTATTATGCTTGCATCTGTGTTCATAATCATTCACATTTCTATCACATCCGCATGCATGCTTCCCAATGCATGCATGTTCTTTAATTTTGATAAGGATATGATTTTAATGCATTCACTTTTTGGTACTGGCATTTTTCCCTGTAGTGTTGATTTGAACTGCCAAATCAGTTCTCAGGGGGTTCGAAGTCTTATTAACAGGGGACCCCTTGTATACTCTAGTGGGTACTCTTTTGTTGTTCTGACATTTTTGTTGAAGTTTTCTAATAAATGCTATAATTGTCATCTTTTTTCTTTTCTTTTTCTTTTTCTTTTCCTTTGTGCTAAATTTGCTGGCTAAGTGGGAAGATGTGGGGACTTCTGTAATTGGCTTAGCTGCTTAGTTGATATTTAGGGATGCCTTTGCCAACTGTTTACATACAACAAATTGCCGAGGCATGAATTCCAGATATAAACAGATATAACCACAGAAGAAGCACCACCATGCTGGTAATATATTGGGTTGTTGTGATGAGAAGCATAGTGCTATTTGGCCTCCTCGAGTATAAATATCGGAGCCGGCTTCCAAGGGAATGACCTAATATTGTTTGTGTTTAAGCCCCAAGATTCCATTTATTTATGCTTTTCATGTTCTTTGTTTTTCTGTTCCTAAGGAATGATTTAATTGATCGTTTGTTTCCAACAGAGCTCTGAATTCCCTGACAGGAATTATGGTTCTTTTTGTAATAGAAGGATGTTAATGCCACAAGAACTAAACTAAAACTTGTTTCAATTGATGATGGTTCTGAGTGGCTCGAGTGCAGATTATTGTTGTTGCAATATATCAAGGGTGGATATGTATCTTGCAGTTGCCTAGAATTCTAGACTCCAATTTAAAGAGTTTAAATTAGATTGCAAACAAAGAGTGCAAAATGTTGAATGGAAGGGATGATTATCATGTTGCCTTTCCCCAAGCTATTAGTTAGTAGCTTGAATATTCTGTCAAAGTAACATAGTTTTACTTATCATCTTCACTTGATTTTGCATTGTGTTTGGCATGCTGTCCTTTTGTTTAGCTCTTTTATGAGCAATGGTGAGATGGGATTCTTCATAAAACATAAAAAGGAATATGTTGCCATGAAAGTATATAAGAGGCAAGTGTATTTAATTGCCTACAAATATCATGTGTAACTACTGATACTGAAACAATCCTGAGAATAGAAAATTATTAAAAATACAGACTACTTCCAAGGACTTCTTTCCTTTTCTTTTTTATTAAAACTTGAAATCTGGAGAAAAATGCCCCCTGACAGTGGGCATACAAAAGATCAACTGATCAACTATAATAAAAGATGAAGGGCGGCAAACTGCTGAATACATCTCAATAATATATTGTGCTCTATAAAAACATTGATTTTAATACCTGTAAAATTTTTTGAAAATTTCTTTCCCACATTTCTCCAACATTTTTCCCTCTTTCCTTTTTCTCCTATTTAATAGCAATATGTTACATTCATTGTCCTAATAGATATTGTTATCTTGTGGTTCTGTAAGACCATTAAGACGATGAGATTTAAGATTTGTCAGACATTACATGCCTTAAAACCGTGTGGTTTTGTCAGACAGATATGAGGTTCTGTAAAGGCAACATGATGGGCATTAGTTCTTCATTGTCAAATTTGGTCATCGTATCTCCCTCATCACCCCACAGTCTGATTGTGTCCAAAAGCTTGAATTGAGTCCATGTGCTTCCACTTTATTTTTTTTTTTGGGTAGGAAAATATTCATCTACCAGTATCTTAGGTATCCCACCTTAAGAACTGGTGTTTACATGCCCATCCAGTGCCATATTTTGCCATCATCTTTGTTGTTGTGATTACTGTCTGAGAATAAGTAGGTGGATACTGTACACCACAGGGATGTTTTTCTGCAATGTGGCAGTTTATGGCAAGGACAATATGCAAGAGAAGGGAGATTCTTTTGTATCTCTTTGCTGCCTAGAGCTCTTTGATCCAGATTAAACTGATACAGTTGGTCATATATCGTGCTCTTGCTTCCGGAGTTTTTGTTGCTTTTTCTACCCAATGATATATCTGAGAGTTCTGCTTTGTTTTAATGGATGATATCCTAGTAACTTTTCCATAGCATTTTTATTTTGACAAAATTTCTGAATCCTTCAGAAAAAAAAAACAAGTTAATTCATTGCATCGGCAATGTTATCGGGGGAATCTTTTAAAGATCCAGGCTCATGTTATTTTGTGATGTGCTTTGGATGGAAGGTAGGTAGAAATATTTGAACTTCAATCAGTGAGTAGATTATCTATATCATTTTATTAGGTTTTGAACGGTAGAACATATAACCAATAAAATGTCGAACTGATTGGACCTATTACCACCATGCTTGTAAATGAGATACTTTAGGAATGTTGAATGGACAGTTCACCGATGAGTTACGAGAACAAAGTATGCAATCCTTATGTGGACTGATTAACAAACCATTTCGTACAACCACCGCTTTTGTAAACATGTCCCTTCAAGCTGTTAGAGATTGAAGATTAACTCCATCTCCCTCAAATTCACTGCCTCTCACTATTTTAATTTTCTTTTATTCCTTTTTTTGTCCTTTTCGATAATCAAAGCCAAACTAAAACCACCCAAAATATATGATTGAAGAAGGGAATGGATGTGTAATGGCTGTCTACATCCTGGTATCTTTGCCTCCTGAAAATTTGGGTCCAATTTATTTTATTAATGTATTTTTTCAGTCAATGATCACCAGAAAGGGAAAAAAAAAAATCAAAAAGAAAGAAAGAATGAAAGAAGAGTTTAAACCCAGATTTATGTTTTGCTCAAAAATTTTACACGGACACTTATCTTGTGGCCTTACATTTTCAGCATGTTTTCCAACTTGCAAGTGGTCATCATGGAGGATTGTTAGTTATGAGGGGGGAGAGGTTAGTTAACTAAGAATGCCATTAGGCATTTTAGTTGAGGTTCCTTGGAAAAGTCATGGCTGGTAATGTCTTTCGGCAGTAATTATTTTTATGATTCAAGACTTGCAGATTAGTGAAATGGTCCCTTCATGTTTTCTTTGATGCAAATAAGACTAGTTACCTTCAACAGGTGGTGTAGAACAAGAAAGTTTTGATATCAATTGATGTAGAATGGAAAGCGGAAGACATTACAAGAAAGAGGAAGCATCTTTTCAAGGGAAAGAGGGGGAAGGGGCAGAATTAGAGAAGGATATAAGTAAAGAGGGAATTACAAGATAACTTGAGAAGCAGAGAATTAGAAACTTGTATTGATAATCAATCAATTGAACTGTCTTAAGCCTAATGCATGCTATCTTATTTATTATAGCAATAAAAGATCAAAATATTGTAAATAGCTCTCTAAAGAAAAGAATTGTAAAATAATCCATACAAAATAAAAATTATGATAAAACTTCAAATTATTTATCCCTAAAAATACTTGAAATAAATAAACCCTAATGCGTGCATCGGCCTTTTTGTGTTCTTCATTAGTAGGGAGATGATACCAAAACTATGTTTACTTTCTGGGTGGATCTGCAGATTGCTGCCACCTCAGTTTCTGAAGCATGTGCAGGGTCATTTCAACTTACGTTTATAATCTCTTGCAGGGTTTATGACCAGATGCCTGAGCCACGCTGGGTCATCTCTATGGGCAGCTGTGCAAATGGAGGTGGATACTATCACTACTCATACTCTGTCGTTCGTGGATGCGACAGGATTGTTCCCGTTGACATTTATGTTCCAGGATGTCCCCCAACTGCAGAGGCTTTACTTTATGGAGTACTCCAGCTGCAGAAGAAGATCAGCAGGCGGAAGGACTTCCTGCATTGGTGGACAAACTGAAGAATATCTTTCATTGGCTATGGGCTGCAAACATTATGGAGTTCTGAGCATCTGTCTTTCTGTTGAAGAATAAATGCCTTGTTGGAAGGACTCGCTGTGTTATCATCACCAGTATTTTGGCAAACTTTCTGTTATAATGTTTAAACCTAAATGTGGTTGCAATCCTGAATGGCTGTAGCTGGTTTTCTTTGAGACAATCTTATGTTAAATTTTTGGTGATAACTTTATTAATTTTGCTCTTTTGTGCCAGCTTGAGCCTGTAAATGTCTTTTTAAGGAATGAATGCGTCAATACGAATGTTTAGTTTTGTCAAAAGTTGATGCACGATTATTCTTGGTGCCTATGATGAGAACAATTCGTTTTAATATACCCTTCTTTTACCCAGTTGTAAGTGTTATATTTGAGATGAATGTATGCATTGAGAGAATGTTCACACCAAATGTTTTACAGATTGCGTTGGGATTTTGAACCATTAATGAACTATAATTAGTGCCTGTTTGGCCCCAAAACGTGGAAAGTGCCTGTTTGATTAGAAAAGGGAAAAAACACTTTATGCGCATCGAAGTTCGTAAAAAATCAGTTTTTGACTTTTACATTAAAGCTCTTGTTCAAAGCTTTTAAAAAAAGTTCTCTATATAAAAGCACTTTAATAAAACATTTAAATCTCACCGTTAGGCCAAACAACCCCTTAGTCCCTCTATCACTGGATAATAATACAGTAAACACCTTTTCTATGCGTAGTCTTTGATTCAAATGGGGCCGCAGCCCTTCCCCAACGGATAGGCATGGATCGCACAAGCACAGACATCCAAAAGGACAATGTGGTTTGTGTATCTGAATTCTTTCCAATCCATTTCTATTCGGTTAAGGGATCCTCGGCAGAATTGCGATTAATACTAATCGTTGCTCTCTGCGGTGAGAAGGGATTTCAATTGCGATGAGAATTTCTGTAAGGAAATTGAATTGAACAGAAAAGCTCAGCTAGTTAATCGGCGTACGGGTTCAGCAACCAACTACAGCTGTTGCATAGCTGGAGTACAGAGTGATTGTATATCCCTGAAGTGTTGTATCTTGTGTATATTTTCCCAAAGTGTCACCCATGCTGAACCAAAGAGCTGCTGCTAGACTCTCAAAACCAAACCGCACACCAAAGAGCTGCTGCTGGACTCTCAAAACCAACCACACACCAAAGAGCTGCTAGTGTCTCAAAAATCGCCCGCCAACTGGTGCCATCCTTCACGCGTATGAAAGTGGAAAGGATAAAGTTCTCGAGACGTCCACCGAACTACTGTGCTGCAGCGAATTGAGAAACGAAGGCCATTTTTGACATTTTACTTTAAATGGGCCCAGAAATCGATCGGTCCAGTCCTTTACGGGGACGTCTGACACATCCTCCTCGGCCCGCCCCAGGTTCTTCGATTCCTCCTTACAAAAAGACCTCCCAGCCTTCCCGCTAAATACAGCTAAATCTAGGGTTTCTAACACGCGCTCTTTTGCTCTCCGTCTCTCTCTATAACCCCCACGCGCTTTTGCTCTCTCTCTCTCTCTCTCTCTCTCTCTCTCTCTCTCTCTCTGAAACTCTTCTATGGCGGAAGATCCACAACTCGCTTCTCGAACTCCCGCAGCAGCCAACGACAACAAGCGAAAGTACGAAGACACAAACAGTAACAACAGCCAAACCACTCCTCCAGCTCGCCGAGCAACGGGGTTTTCCGCGCCCATCGCATCTCCCTCACCCGATTCCCACGCTCCTCTTCCCTCCTACAACAATGTTCCTCCCCCTGCGGATGCCGATTTCCAGCTCGCCAAGCAGCGTGCGCAGGAAATCGCCGCGCGGATCTTCAGCAACGCCGAGGCCAAACGCCCCCGTATCGAGAATGGTGGATCTGATGACTCCAACGGTAAGGGTTGCCCGGGCCCCACTTCTGGTCATCTTTCTCTTCATTTTCCGTCTGGCCTACTTTGTAGCTTGTGGTGGGTCATTTGTCGGCACCTTTAGCTGTTGATTTCGAGGCCTCGAATGGTTTATGATGGTTTTGCCCTTTCTGGGTTTGTTTTGTAATGGGAAAATCCAATCAAATTCCGCCATGGATGATCCATGCGTGGAAAATGTTATGGATTGGTAAAAGAAAGTTCTAAATGCGTTGTTCTCGCAGATCATTGAATCTGTAGGTTGCAACTTTTTTCTTTTCTTTTCTTTTTTTCCTTCCAAACTAGTTAGGAGTTCTTGTCCTCCTGGGAGAAATATAAACAGAATGCAGTTCCTTATAGTCTTCTTTTTTCTTTTTCTTTTCTTTTTCTCTCTTCCTGGTACTGTGATTTATGAATGGTAGATATTCTGCTGACAGGATGATTTCAACTGGCAAGTACTCATGCGGGTTGTAGCCTGTAATATTAGTTCTAGTAGTAAATATAACATGAAAATCTTCGCTAGTAGAATGGTTCATACGTGTGACCTAACCTTTCGAATCGGACTGGAACGATATCGATGTGCTGCAATGAGGTAAATATTATAAATACCATGGATGTAGGACGTTCTTGGCTTCCATCAAGCCTTCTGTTGCATGCTGGTTTTCTGTTAGTTTGGACATTTTTGAATTGGTGTTCCTAATTTTTGCATATTAGTTTTTACAGAGGATTGCGTTTTGGTGATAAAGAGTGAGGGATTGGTATCAGTATCTTAATCAGAATCTCAGTTCTTGATTATTTTGTGAAGTTGGGGTACCCAAATTGTTGGCTGATTCACTTAAGTGTGCAATCCCATCCTTCCAATCAGTTGGATGGTTTCCCATTATGAGCTGTCTTTCAATCCCTATTCATTTTCCGTCTTTTGGTCAGGTAGTCAGTGTGGATTTTGAGCCATGTTTTACTTCGCATGGGCAGGGTGTATACATTGCAATTGAGATGCTAGTTTTCTCATGTGAATGTGCTTTCTAAGGGAAGCTTTTTGTATGCCTGTATCCTTTTCTAGAAGGGAAGGAATACAAAGTCTGAACTATGGACAACTTGCACAACTGAAGCTTCTTATGTTTGTTGCATTTAATTGTTTTTGGATTGTAATTCATGTTTATCTTCTTTGTGAAGTTATTCATGTACTTTCATCGTAGTTGTAGTATCACTATTTATTGTTAATTTCTTATATTAATGGTTGTAAAAATATGTATATGCATAGCTAAGTACCCAGTGTTGAAATAAGATAGTTCTAACTCTCATTTCTGACTTCTCTTTTACAGACTTTGCACAGAAGCCCCAAGGACAACAGCTACCCAATACCCAAGTTGGTCAAATACCACAAGCATCTCTACCAGTTGCATATGGTTTCCAAGGTTCAAGCAAAAAGATAGACATTCCAAATGGAAGGGTAATTGCTTGGATTTGCGGGGGTCTTCTGTTTATGGTTTTGAGTTGCATTGAAATAACATTTATTTAGTAAGTAAACTTTTGGCTTGTGAATTAGGTTGGTGTTATCATTGGAAAAGGTGGGGAAACAATTAAATATCTACAGCTT
This sequence comes from Pouteria campechiana, assembly GCA_036873735.1. Classification (NCBI taxonomy): domain Eukaryota; kingdom Viridiplantae; phylum Streptophyta; class Magnoliopsida; order Ericales; family Sapotaceae; genus Pouteria; species Pouteria campechiana. The sequence goes on from JAYJMB010082989.1 coordinate 36,853, forward strand.
CAGTCAGGTGCAAAGATTCAAGTAACCAGAGATATGGATGCTGACCCAACTTCTCCAACCAGGCTAGTAGAACTTATTGGCACCCCAGAGCAAATCAGCAAGGCTGAGCAGTTAATTAATGATGTTCTTGCCGAGGTGTTATTTACTGATCAAACTAGGAATTTCCAGATTTCTTGTTTCCTTTTGTGATCTTTTCATTTTCCCATTTTATCTATGTTGTTGCATTCTGTGTTTCTTTTTCTTTTTCTTCCTTTCAATTTTTTTAATCAACTGAGGCTAATGTAGGCTGAGGCAGGAGGTTCTGGCATACTTGCAGCTCGAAGGTCTACTAGTGCACAGCCTGGTGCCGAGCAATTTACTATGAAAGTTCCTAACAACAAGGTGGGGTGCAAACTATGATGTTGCATTTAGTTATATAACATTTTGGGTCTTTCAGTCTCTTACTAGGTTTATGAATTGTGGCTATTTCCAGGTTGGATTAATTATCGGCAAAGGTGGAGAAACAATTAAGAATATGCAAGCTAGGTCAGGAGCTCGCATTCAGGTGGGTAGCACAGGCATCCGCAATCTGTAGGAGCTAACTATTGTTTTACATGCTTTGCAACATCATTCATAAGCAATTTCTTGAAACATTTGTTTCTGGACTGCTATTAATGTCTTTAGAAATTTCAGTTATAATGTTACTCTGTGCTTGTTGCCTTCTTCAAAGACAAAAAGAAAAGGGGAAAAATCTAAATAATGCAATAGAAATGAAATGAAGTGAGAAGAATCCTCATATGCATGCATGCAGGCACAATCGCAGGCTTCTTTAAGGGTCTTATTTTGTGGTGATGCCTGAATGTTTTGTTGTGTACCTTTTTGTTCAGTTGATACCTTTGCATCCCCCACCTGGTGACACATCATCAGAAAGAACTGTACAGATTGATGGTACCAACGAGCAAATTGAATCTGCAAAGCAATTGGTCAATGAAGTTATCAGTGAGGTATGTATATAATTTCTGGATTGGCTGTGGCACAATTTAACCTGCTTTGGATGGTATTTTATCACTTGACTGGGGCTCTGTACTGAATAATTGCTCTTCTATCTCATACTACTGTTGAACCGAATTCCTTTGAGTTGCACATGAAGTGCTGAACTTAGTCCAACCCAATCATGGTTGCAGCAAGGTATGCCAGCGGCTATGAACTTTTTGCTTCATGGGTGCAATATCGCAAATTCCTTTGTCAGTACTGTGTGCATGTGAGTGGATGCTAGTTGCATTATTCCATGGGAAGTTTGGCATGTATCAGTGGCTGTGCCATAGTTTTAAGGGGGGGTTATGCTTCCATGTTCTATTGAATTTGATGTTTGGAAGGGATTTTATGCCTTTAACATCATTTTGGTCAAAATGAGTAGTTTTGTCTATTTATTTGTTTAAAAGCTCCTTGAGTTGGCTTTGATGGGGATAAATGCTCTGTATATCATCCATTAATAATTTCAGCAATTTCGATTTTATGGTTCTTTCCACGCTAGTTTTTTGCTTCTAGCCTTCATCTATATTGATGTCTGATAATTCGTTTCTTTTATATATGGTTCTTAATGCTTATTTGTTTTCTGTCTGCTGTTAGTTGATCTGTTATCACTTACTTGTCTTTGTTACTTAAATAAATTTAAGTTGTTCAGTTCTTTTTCTTGGCCCCTACAGGATGCTTGTGTCTTTCTTCCAAACTTGGATAATATTTTCTTTCCTTAGTGCCCATTTTTTGAATCGCTAATCTTTGCCTTTGCTTTTCCTTGCCATTTTTGGGAGGCACTTAGAAAAGAATAACAATTGGTGAGGTTGAGGAAATTATTATTCATTTGTTCTCTTTAAGTACATCAATCTATGGAAGTTCTAAAGTTGCAAATATAATTTTCACTGACTTTTTTTGGGTTTTTGTTTGTAATTCATTGTGGATGTTTTACTTTGCTGCTGTGTGCTGTTTCTAAGATGTGTTTGTATTGTCTTAGTATTTTATGCTTCTTGTAATGTTCTTGGAGGAAAAAAACTGCTGCTTCCTCTTTCTATTTGATCAGACGATTTAACTAATTATCCTACTATTTTTGTACTTTGTAAAGTATCTGCAAATGGTTCTCTATACTCCCCCCCCTCCCCCTTTTGACTGTTGTTTTAGCATATTATTTGCTGTTTCTCCTATTGTAAATGTCTTATTTGTATCAAAAAGATAAAAGAATTGAGAGGGAAAATGTATTAAGGCGTGCACGGTACTAATCTCTATGCAGAGTAACTGCTAGACAGCTGGAGATGTTATCTTGATTTATCGTCTCATGGCGTTAAGTGTAGTTTCATGTTCCTGCATCCTGATATGATTATGTGGCTTATATTTGTGTTGGTTGTTCCCAAGTTTTATATACTACTTTTGCCCCTGTACTCAAGGTATTATCAAGCTTGAACGGTGTGAATGTGTTCTGCGTCCTGAAAAGGAGGGCAAGAAGTGTAGACACGTTAAACTGGTGACCTGCCATGCATTGCAATAGCTTAGCAGACCTGGTCATGCAGAGGTGCTTCTGTTTTTTCATATGAACCTTGTCGTGAAGACATATTGCTGTTCTGTTTGCAGACTTGGTCAATTTTTGGTTTTGTTGGTTGGTTGCTGAGTATCAGACAACTGCATTTTAACTGACATTTGGAGCAGAAAATTTCTAGTTGAAAAGTAAGACTGTCTTGTCACAACTTCAACCTATTATCTCTCTTCAGAATTGAAAACCTGCTAGGAAGGATGACTCTGCTATAACTAACTGTATTATTCTTTGAGAGAGTATTGATTGTGATCACTCAATTTATGATCTTTTTCAAGTTATATCTTCTGACAATACCCATCAAGTCTGGATATTTCTTATTGGAGAAATTCGTTACATACTCTTGAGATTGATCCTGCAGAAAGTGTTAGAATCCATGGTAGTCTTATATTAACTACAGTTAGCAGTACTTAAATTGCTTATTTTATCAAGGAAATAGTTTGCGATTCATGCAAGCTGTCCGTTTATCCTTAAGTGGTATTTCTGGATTTTGGAGATTTTGGAACTTCAGGAATTGCAACGACATGTGTTACTCTTAATTTAGTTTGTGCTTCTCGACCTTGCTGTTGGATTTGTTGGATCTTAGCTTGTGGAAGCAGGTCTCTGATTTTGAGAGTACTCAACGGTTGGTGGCTTAAGTTCTGTAAGAATACCTTGATGAAGTCTGACACTCATTATTCACTCCATTTCTCAATAAATTTTTCATGGGATTTTAACCTGGGTCAATCCTAAATATTGCTATCCGTTGACTGCATCATATGACTCAAATTCTTTTTTGGGAATTATTGTAGTATTAGCCTGTGTTCGTTACATGAACTTGGTGCAGGGTTTTAGGCAAGACCATTGTTGATATTTCCTTGGAATGGCACTGGTATGGTCTCGAATCTTGATTCTTGATAATTGCTGATTGATATATTGAAGGAGGAGGCCAACTGGATAATATTGTAATGGGCTATTTATCGCTAGATAGTGTTACTTATGATAACCTTATCTTGCTGTACACCTATAATTGTTAGCTGGAATTATTGGTTGCTATGAACTAGTTGTGATTATCTTGGTTAGACACTTCCCATTATTGTTGCCATGTTGTGGCAATCAGTTTTGTATGATTCTGCTGTGTAGAAAACAATGTCTATAGTGTTTGTCACCATTCCTTTTAGAACCCATTCACTTCAAGTAGGGAGAGGATGGGCATCAGCTGACGTTGGTTGAAATTCACCTCTACAATGGTAAGTTGGCGTTTTCCCCCCTTTATAGTGCAAGCATGTAAACATTGGACATCAATTAATTCCTTGTTTTTATGAGTCTTGATCTATGCCTAAGAGAGTGGGTGATGAATTTGTTGATGGAAGTTGGTTTTTCACCTTTATTTTGAGCCTTTTGAGATAACTTTGGTTCATAATTATTTTTTATGCAGAACCGTCTTAGAAATCCACAAGTAGGTGGTGGTTATACTCAACAAGGGTTCCGTCATCCACGGCCTCCTACAAATTGGGGCCCACCTGGGCAAACTCCAATGCAGCAACCTGGTTATGGCTACATGCAGCCTGGTGCTTATCCGGGGCCACCACCTCAATATAACATGTCTCAAGGATCTTATTCTGGTTATCCGCCGCCGCCATCGTCTGGCAGCTACCCCTCTGGCTGGGATCAAACATCAGCCCCAGCAAATCCACAAAGTGTGCCAAGTGGTGGATATGATTATTATGGCCAGCAACCACAGCAGCAGCATCAACCAGCGCCTGGAGGATCATCTGCTCCAGCTGATAATAACAGTTACAATTATGGCCAGCCACAACCTTCAAACTACAATCCACAGGGAGCTTATGGCGGAGAGTCAAATTACCCCCAGCCCCCCGTTGGGCAACAGCAAGGTTACAGCCAGGATGGATATGGTGGTGGTTACAGCGTCCCTGGGCCTCAACCAGGTCATAGTCAGCCTCAGTCAAACCCTCAATCTGGATATGAGCACCAAGGCTATGGTTCTGCACCCGCATATGCAACCATGCCTAATCCGAATCAAGATGGAGCTCCTCCAGCCTATGGGAGCCAAGCAGGGCCCACACCAGGGCAGACTCCTGCTGCAGTGGGTCCTGCACCTGTTCCACCACCAACTGCAGGACAACAGGGCTATCCAGGTCAACAGCCTACCACGCCAAGCTATGCTTCTCAGGGTGGCACACAACCTGGTTATGGAATGCCTCCAACATCACAGCCTGGCTATGGGAGCCAACCACCTCCTCAAGCTGGTTATGGCCAAACACAGCCTGGCTATGGGCCGCCTCAATTGCAGAAGCCACCCACTCAAGGCCTGTATGCACAAAACCCCCCTGCACAAGCTTCACAGGGAAGCTATATACAGCCAGCGCCAGGGCAGCCAGGTTACACACATTCACAGCCACCACCTACACAGTCTGGCTATGTTCAGCAAGATCCTAGTCACCATCGGGCCCCATTATCTGGTTTTGGTTCATCAGCCCCACAGCCAGGCTATGGTCAGCAGCAGCCTTATGGTGCACCACCAGCGACACAACCAGGTTATGGGCAGCAGCAGCAGCAGCAGCCATATGTTGACTCCTATGGAGGTGGGTACTCTCAGGCCCCAGCTTATGCCACAGACAGTACAACTGCAGGTGGCAGCACGCATGTGTCTTATGATGCACCTCCTGGTGCTCAGCCTGCTGCTACGGGTGCAGTGGCCAAAGCCTCACCCAAGAGCTAGATTATGTATGGAATGGAGGGTGGTGCTGAGGTTTGCAGCTGTTATTGATGGAGCAGGTAGGTTTTTAATTTAGGCTTTTAGGAAATATTTCAATTTATGCATGAAAGATGGGCCTAATTGAATGATTTTGGTGATGTAACGTTTTCATGGGGTGGATCAAACGCCTGGATTTTGCTGCATGTTTGAAAATCGTATTTCTGTGTCTTGAGGTCGGAGTATTGCCTGAGATAATTTTCAACATATGCTTGTGAAGTCATACTGATATATTTTGAGGTCGAGGCTCTGCCTGTGGTTAGTTCAGCAGGTCACGTGATACGCTTTATGGTGGTGAGAAACTGAGGCTCGCTAGCTTCTGCATGGCTGTTGCTGTGGAATTAAGGGTTTGTGGTTGCAGTAGACTACGCTATGTTGTTTGGTAAGGCTGAGGTTAATGACATGCAGCTTATAGATTTGAAATGTGAAGTCGTATGGGCGAATGGATTGGTTGGTTGCCGATACATTTGCTAGTTGGATGGATGGAGACTTTCTTTTCACGTTGTCACACTTCCTGATGGATGTAACGGCGACTGCCAAGGTTAGTATAAAAAAATCGGTGGACAGGCGCACGTAACTCCATTCTCTTCTCCTTGATTTATGGGAAGACATCTACTTGGATTTATGGAAAAATATCTGAAGATTTGGTTTTACTAGTCTCACTGATGAGATTGATAAAAGTCAGTGCGCTCAAATCAATCATGATCATTTAAAAGACCAAAAATAAAGAAAATCTGTTCACCGCCTTTGGTTAAGTAATGAGCCTATGGGTTAGTTTGGCTGCGCATTGCAAGGGGTTTAAGGTGCTTTTGAAAGCATAAACGTGTTTTTGCAAGAGAGTTAGTTAGGTTGTGTATTTCTTCACTGTGTTTTTTTCTCATCATAAAAGTTTATTTTTCACGTCTAAGTGGAAGTTACAAATTAGTGCTTTTTTTGAAGGTACTTTTTTAATAGCATTTTAGCAAAGTGCTTAAGGCTTCATTTGGCCTTATTGTGGAATTGAGTGCTTTTGAAAAAAGTATTATTGTAATAGAATTTTAGTAAAAAGTACTTGAAAGTAAGGTATTTTTAAAAGTAATTTTGATATTACACATAAGTTTAGCTATAATATGATAAAAGTATTTTTATTACGCAAATGACAAAAAGGATAAAAGAATTATGCGTTAACTTTATTACTAGTTATTTTTAAAAGAATCATGCAAATGATCATATCTTAAAAATAATTTTAAGAAAATTAAAATATTATTTTTTAATAGTTATTTCAAAGTACTTGCATAAAATTTTAGCATTGTTTTTATATATTTTAATTTAATATACGATTAATATTTTCATAAATAAATTTTATTTTATAAAGGATTTCAATGAAATCTCATTAGTTCATGCAATTTTACTTGCATTAAACTTCTTTTTAAAATAAAAAGTACTTAATAATATTATTTAAATATGTAAATATCATAATTTTAATATATATTTTATGATAAAATAATTATAATTCATAAAATTTTTCATGAAAGTTTAATATAATATTCAAATCAAATTTTAAGATTTAAAATAAGTGCTTATAATAAAATATTTTTAATATACATCATTAGCTTAGGAGAAGAAAATTACTTGAGATTTTTAATATTAATAAATATTTAAGATGGAATTTTATATATACTGGAATGACAATTTTTTTTTTATTGAATGTAAGCTATACACTAAAATTTAAGATGACAATACTTGCACCGCGTATGAATATGATTTTTTACATTTATAACCTTGTCTTTTAAAAGAGGGGAAGAAGGATAATATTATCTTAAAATTTGTTAACGCGGGAAGTCTATGAACAAGCAAAAATTTCTAACTTCTCCCGAAATATTTTTTTTTTCAGCTTTTGTGGTGAGAAAAAGTGTGACAGATTGCCGAACGAAGCCTAAATCTCACAGCGCGTGGACAAAAGAAACCTAAATCATTTAAAAGACCATATCACTTTACGGTGATGGAGTGTGAAGGAGAAGGGACGATCACTTCTTAATCAATTATGTCGCTAATCCTTTGGCATGTTGTGTTTTGGAGGGGTGCGAGGGAGGAAGTCTCTATCGGATCCAGCTTCCAATGATTGAGGGCTATGCGTTGCGTTGTTTGGATAAGAATTAAGATTTACTTTCCGATGATTGAGGCTACTGTCGTCTCCATCATGACTACGGGCCCTCTGGTGCAACAACGCACATTCATAACTAACATCATCACCTACACAGGATCGCGAATAGGTACAACTACCCATAAAATGTGGAGTTTACATATTTTAATTATAAAAATCCAAACTAATTGTTTTCATTAATAATCTAAGAGGCGGAAAGGCACTCTCTGTGTAGGTCCCCGGTTATAATACGCAGCTACAATGGAAGCTCCACAAGTGGGCCAAGCCTAGAAGCATTCCTCACATGACAAAAACTATTAAGGTGGGTTCCACCTTTACAACCAAGTATTTCCAGCAGCCTCCACTTTGCAAAATCCCAGCAGTCAGTTGCAAGAGGCAGCCAACAACTATATAAAGAGCATTCCCCTCTCAAAGAAGAGGAGGGAATGGGCCTTGTTGATGAAGAAGAGAAGCTGTTGCAACAAGTTCTCCCTTTATTTTTCTCCCACCAAAACTACCTTCCAGCAACATGGTGGCAACAAAAGAGCTGAAAATAAACTAATTTCAGCTGCTATCTATCATCCCTCGTGTGCTTGAACATTCCCTTACATTGAAATTCGGTCACAAGATGCTTATAAAGCCTCTTCTGTTTTAGATTTCCCGTGGTAGTAAATTGTAAGTACAAATTAGTTTCTTTATGGAGTTTGAACAAGAGTTTGATTACTCTTTAAACCTAAGTCAGTGGGGACTCTAGTTAGCTACCCATTTCACCTTGATTGTGTATGAATTTTTCAGCTTTTTGTACTCAAAATTGCTAGTACTTTCTGTTCCATTTGCAAACATGAATTACCATAATCATTGGGAAGCATATCCCATCTGGTTGAATTGATTTCATCCCACCCAAGTGCCAGGACCAGTTACAATCTCTCATCAGTTGCAAAAAAATATGATTACCATCTGTCCATTCTCCTAGCATTTTAGGCCAACTAGTGATTGGCCCATAGTAGCATTTTTGATAAGAGGAGTGCTACAAATTGGCAGATTCTTTGGGGAGCTGAAATTAAAAGAGACATTGTGATCAAATACTCAAAGTTAAATGCTCAAAGCTTAGAAGAAGACAAAGCAAAATCTGTCCAATGAACTAGAAGCATGGAATAAGCTCTTACTTTAAGAACTTGATGTTGAAACAAGAAGCATGATATTCAAGATTGTAGAACTTGGCATTTTACAAATACGATACACGGAATCTGCAACCCTCATATTACTGAACTCTAGTGATGAAAAGCAGAAAAATGCTTATTCTAAAATAGGAGGCATGAAACTTTAATTTGGAAAGACTTTTCAAAAGCATAGGGACCTTGTTGGACAAAGAATTTTCATTGAAAATCAAGATTTACATTTGGAACAATGAAGGAACTATAGTTTAGAACCTCACATATTGGCCAAAGTGGCCTACATCATCAAGAACACATTGATTGATTAAACAAGCCAAGGACTTCAAATCAACAAATAAAATCTTCTAATCATATCAGCAAAACTAAGGCAAACTATAAAAGAAAAAAAAAACTTGCTTGCTAATATCTTCTCTAGTTTGTTTCTAAGTTATCTTGCAGGTTTACAAAGTTTGGAGTTCGAATACCAACCAAGAGCCTAAAGTCAGATCATCGGTTATAGTTCAAAAAGTTGGAAAAACAAAAGAACCAGAAAACATGGTTCCAAACCATGTCAAATTAGTTGCATGTGACAGTAAGGTGCCATTTGAGCCCCTGAGAGATGTAGAACATCTGCCTTGAGTTTCCACTATGGCTTACTCTTAGTGTGGGGCATACTAGGGTTCACAAGATGGATGAGGGATGATGTCATGAGTGCACAAAAAACCCACATCAGTGGTGTCCTAAGAGGACTCTAGCTAGGATACATAGAGGTAACATTAGGGGTGTAATTGAGTCGGGTTGTGTTGAGTCGAAGTTAACCCTAACCATAACCCATTTACTAAAATCTCAACCCTTACCTATTTTCAACCTATTTTCTAAAACTTTAATTCTAATCTTAACTCATTTCTAATATTTGGATTGGGTTGTGAGTTGAACATGGGTTGACGATTTGGGTTGTAAATAGGTTATGTAATAATTAAGCTATTAAAATTTCACAAGCATATTATTGTTATGGCTACAATCTCAAGATACTAGCTCCAAAAACTTAACATAGTAAAACAACAACAAAATCATAAAAACAGACCACATTAACTTAAAATATAACTTAAAATGAAACTAAACATAGTTAATGGGTTGCTAAATAGGTTGTTAACGGATTGTTAAATCGGTAGGATTACTGGGTTGGCAGGTTGGACAGCCATCAACCTGTGACCAACCTATTTGGTTAATTAGGTTGTATTCAACTCAATTGCAAACCCGTTTTCTATTTTTCTTCCACCCTAACCCGATGATAAATGGGTTGGGTTGGTCAAGTAAAAGGTTGACCTGAACCTACTATTTTGAATTAGGGAACTAATCCCAGACTATGTGACATTTTGATATTTGAGCCACGTCAAGGGCATCAGCATATGAGTAACTCCATGCGGGTCCTATGCAGGTGTGCAGGCGCCACTCAACGTCATAAAAGATGTGATGTGTTTGCCTCGAGTTTCCATTGTTGTATGGAGGACGCTCTTAATATGGGATGCATTTGAGCCCACCATATATATGAGTTTTCACTATGGTGTAAATGGGTACAATCCTTGTAGGTCCCCTTGATGGGGCGCCAAAGATTTGTATAAGGGCAAATGTGCCAAGGAAGATTCTAGGATAAATAAGGGTGATATCAGAAGGCAAAAAGAGTACTTATTTTGGGTTAAGGATCTGATCTTGCATATGGTGTGGTAAAGTGCCATATCATCTAAGATTATTTTACAAACTTGGTTGCCTTTGTCATCAATTGTAATCGATGGGAACTCATTTCCTCTAAGGTGAGTTACAATTTTTGTAAAAGGAGTGGAAACGAAAAGGGTTCCACTACCCTTTTCAACTCATTTATGTTATGTGATATTTTATCAATTTTACTTTTCTATCATTATGATTTATATTTTAATCATTATTATACATTTTTTAATAAAAAAAGATTACCTATTTTATCATTATTTACTTTAATTTTAATCATCATCTTATATTTCAGAACATCGCAACCTTTCTTTCTTTTTTTTTTATGTTAAATTTTTCCATGTTCAAATGCACTAACTCTTTGTTAAGTCTCTTTTCATGATTCTTATATATATATATATATATTTTACTTCTTTTTCACCCTTTTTAGACCTATCCAAATGCGCCCTTCTCTTTGTTATAACTCTCTTTAATTTTTTTAACCCTCTTTTTTACTCTTTTTCCATGCATCCAAACGCATCTTTCTCTTTAATCTTTATTAAGAAAGCCTAGATGGGCGATCCACCAAATTCCCAGCACTTGAACAGTTTTCCGAAGCCGATTTGCGGAAAAGCAAGAAATGTTTTCGTTGGAAGAAAAGGTGACCTCGCAATGATTGGACTGGACATGTCTAAGCATCTCTTTCTAGTTACAGTCCAATATTCCATTATCTTTTTCGGAACTGCACCTTTTTTAGAGCAAACTCATATTAAATTTTCAGCGCCTATTCAGAGTTATAGCAATTAGATGGTGCAGAAACTCACAGATGGCATAATCGTGGAAATCCAGACCAACCATCATTCCACTCAAGAGATCTCACAGAGAGAGAGAGAGAGAGAGAGAGAGAGAGAGAGAGAGAGAGAGAGAGAGAGAGAGAGAGAGAGAGAGAGAGAGAGAGGTGAACTGCCCACTAAACTAATTATCTTATTCCCTAAACATCCCAAGCAAACTACAATATGGACTAATATTACATTTGAATGTGTCTGATTATCTAAGAAGTGCCGATATCAGATCATGTCTATTTTCATTCAGTCATTCATGAGAGAGAGAAAAATAAAGAGAGCCGGAGATAGAGATAGGAGGAGAGTCTCAAGATATCCTGTTTCTATCCTCGACGAATTTCTTCAATCTTTTCACGGAAACACTCAGCTCCTCCTGGCTCATGTTCGCGAAGCAGACCCTGAACCACCCAGCCTCACTGCAATGGCATGAACACCCTGGAGACACATTCAACTTTACTTCGCGCAAGATCAAATTCCACAACTCCAACTCCCCCTCTTTTGTGGGCCTTTTCAACAGCGTGCTCAGATTCATCCAGCAAAAAAGCCCAGCGTTTCCCTTTAAAAACTCGATCCCAGCTCCACTTAGACTTTCCACAAACAACTCATATCTTTCCCTCAATCTTTCTCTATTAGTCCTTATATATTTCTCTATAAATTCAGTATCTGATAGCATCGAAGCCAAGATATGCTGAGTTTGAGATGAAACTAAGCAAAAGCTTGACATCCTTCTTGCGCATTCCACCACCCTATCATTATATGAGTATATCGCACCAACCCTAAATCCAGGAAGGCCCAAATCTTTGGAAAGACTGTAGACCATGTGGACCCTTTCTGACTCTACATAATTTCTTGCCTCCAAAACCTCGGCAATGCTTGTGAATTCAGATGAGGAGAAGACAGAGCCCGAGTAGATCTCATCAGATATGAGATGGATGTTTTTGTTTGATACAAAGCGAAGAATGTTTTCAAGGACTGAACGTTCGATTGTAGTGCCCAACGGGTTAGATGGGTTGGTGATCAGAAGACCTTTGATCTTGATGTTCATGGATTCTGCTTCGTAGCATGCAGTTTCTAAGGCATCAAGAGTGATTTGAAATATTTCCTTGCTAGTGCAGTGGACAGGTATGATTTTAACTCCCGTTCTCCACCTTAAATCTCGGTCGAATCTGTGCAGGATGTTTTGACAATGACATTAGTCTAACATTACAATGATAAAACGCAAAAGTGTGGAGTCAGCTTCAACTGCTTTTGGGTACACTACTGAATTATAATGTGGCAATAATTAGTTCACCCAGGTGGGAAAGATAAGAATCTTATTTCTTTATATACATAATGACGAATTGCATGCGAAACTGCAATAATGGCACTTCTTTCAAGTCCAAATTGGAACTAGTGGCTCAAGTTGCAGTTGGAAGACTAGTCCTAGAATTATGATTATTTCAATTCAACTCAATTTTGCATCTAAATGCAGCAGCAACGAGAGAGAAGAAATGTCAGATTCTCATTTCAAGTTCTCTAGAACATGTGCATAATTAAGAATTCTTCATTTGAAAAGGAAAAAGTGAATAACAGTTAATGCTACATGTTGGAGATTACATTGAAAACCTGAAAGATATACGAAACAGAAAGAGAAAAACACCTGCCAGTTCAGCGATAAAAATCAGAGGCTAGATGACAGGCTGTAAGACGCTGAGAGGAAGGTAATTCTCACCCAGGATAGTACGGTGTAGGAACTAGCAAAGCTTCTCCTGGGTCTGCTAATATGAATGTCAATAGCTCATTGGCTGCAGTTGCACCTGCTGTTAGAACAATCCTATCAGGATCGAGTTTCACTCTTCTTTCTCTCATTTCCTCCATGAAACTTGCCATTGCCTGGTCGCATTCACAAATTTCGCAAAACAAGGTTAGCCTTGTTACCATCACCTGTCACCTTTCAGTGGACTAGTGAAACTACCAGTATAGTTTAGGTAGAAATCTTAGCTGGTTTTGTGAGTTTTTGGATTTTCTTGTCAAAGTGAGCAAGTGCCAAGAAATCCATATGAACTGTTAATGTTTCCTGGAAATTAACCTGTCTGAAAGTTTTGAGTCCATGGTAGTCTTGAAACAAAGCATTATCTCTAAAGCCAGAGATTCCAATCCCCCAGCTAGATGCTGCTAGATGTTGTTCCAAATACTCTTCTATCAAATCAAATGAAACCTGTTCAAAAGATAGATATACAAAATTACAATTCAAGCCCAAGACTTGCCTGGGTATGAATGCAACAAACCACACCGACGGAATGGATCACAAACCTTTTGCTTTTCATTTACAATTTCTTCTTATTTCTAGTGTGGAAACAAAAAGGTGTACTGATATATTGGCAAACGTAGTAGGAAAAAAAGGAAAAGGTGCATGGGATGGGAAGTACTAGTGAAAGATACAAGGATGTGTTAATGTATTTATGCACACCCAAAAATACATAGGATAACAATATGCCTACTCCTTGTTTTTTATCCACCCAAGAACCCATAATTTGCATTTCTAACAAGAAATCTACCAAATATTGTCTCTACTTTATTTTGATGGAAAAAACTGTATCGGTAGGGACGAGTCTATACACAAAAGAGACCTATAAAAGTATATAAATATGAAAGTAACATGCACAGACGTGTGTGCGAGTTGTAAATCTGCTTGTAGGTTATGTAGATCATGCATGAATACATCGACCGATGCATATGTGCTGTTAGGAGTAGAAACTTAATTGGTTTTCAGCTAATCCCATCTGTATGACTCCCGAAGGGTTCTTCACAGCATCATAAGGGTCTTTATCATAAGCTCTCCATCCAGCGAAGTAAGGAGAGTCTTCTCCATGTGTCTCAGAGGCTGCGATTCTTGATACTTCAACACCCCATTTCTCAAATGCTGCATCCATACCTTCCTCTTCCCGTGACCCAAAAAGAATTCCTACCAAAAGAAGGAGAGCCTAACTGAATTCCATCTACTCACAGGAACCCCCACAAAGTGGTCATATATTTGTTCAAAGGCTCAGTTTCAAAGGGTAGTTTTTATCTAGCAAGACAGCTGTTATCATTTGTCTTTGATCGATAGCATCGTTTATTGAAACCTCTCCATGAAATCACATCGAATGTGGTAGTTGATGTGACGTGACTGAGTTATCCTGATATTGATTGATTTTCTGTTTGTTATTTCAGGACAAATGTTGTTTCGTGGTCCACTTTGGAAAATTTATCACCAGACATGTAAATGTGAAGCACAAGTCTAGGAAAATTTATCACCTCTGACATGTAAATGAGAACCATAATTGCGCAATCAGAATCGCGCATCATTTGATTTTCATTTTGTGGATGCAAATTTTAGAAATGGAGCTGAACCCTAATATTATCATCCGGTCCGATGAACAAAAAATCAAATATCATCAGAAATTAACAGAATGGCCAATATTTTATGCATGTATCCCCACCTGATGATCTTGATGGTATAATCATTTAGAGGTAGGGCATCTCAACTGTTTTATGGATTGAAAAGCGGCTCAGATCTCCTATGTATATTCTGCTTCCTCTTTCAATGCTTGCTTGGCATAGTAGAGTCTTGTGATAATTTACCACCGATTCGGATGCTTTCCCTCATCATCATGGCATGAGTGGATGAGAAAGAGCCATTTACATAATCCAATTTATCTAATCAACCTGCGAAATTACACTTTACCCACATATCTAAACTAGGTGGTTAAACTGAAAAATTAAATTGACTAAATTTGAAGTAAAATTACTATGGGACTTTTAGTAATTTCTAAGGGGAACTTCTTGGATAATCTTATCGATAATAGAGCACACTGTTTGGAGTTTGAACAGTCTTGGCGCACAGGATTAAGAGTTCTCAGGCATTGTAAGAAATAATAAATTTTATCTTAAAATAAAATACTTCAGTTCAAGAAAAAATAAACTTAGGACTTGATGGGCTACATGGAATTGATTTGATTGGAACAAATTAAACTTCATTTTGCAGGCTTGGCTTTACATATATTTTCACAGCAATTTTATTTTATTATTATTATTATTATTTGTATTTTCAATCATTATCTTCATATCTATTTTAACTTTAATCATTATTATCATTATCAAGCCCTTAGTGTCCACGTGTGAAGAATTCATACTTGCTCACGTATGTAAAATTTTTAAATAATAAAGTGATTTGACACTGTAAAATTTATTATTTTTATCAAAAAATTTGTTATTTTTAAGGAAAGGAAATCATTTTTTACAATGCCAGGAAATTCTTGACATTGCTAACCTTGGGAGCCCAAGCATGCCTTTGAAAGTTTAATGAAAGCAACAGTCATGTAATAATTGTGAATTGATCATGACATTGCAAACTCTCAGCAGGTCTGTGTTCAAAAGGTTCGTTCATGGCTTTTTCACATGATGGATTCTGAAATGGATCTCTTCCCTGCATATGCATCGGTGAGTAGCCTGAAAATAAAAAATCAAACCAAATTTATGAACATCAAAAGTTGCGTTTAAAGAAAGAAATAAATGAAAGAAAATTCAGCTGACGTAGACGCATGTTTTTGTTGTGGTATGGCCCATCTTGTCAAGTCAAAAGAAATGAGATCCATATCCAGAAAAGTGAGCCACGTTGACGGACAGATATCCATCCAAAAACTCTCATTCATGCAGCAGTATGTATGAGTTCTTTGGCATATATCCTTGAGTTTTGGCCAAATTGCAGTTAATACCATAATATTTTGCTTTTTGCTAATATATCATTGACGTTTCTTCCATCTTACAAAGATACCCCTTAGGTTTCTTCCATCCTGCATGACTACCTCTGACATTAAAACCCATTCAGCAATAACCATTAAGTCACTTAACGGCATTAGATCTCCTATAAAATTATGAAAATATCCTTGAAAATGAATAATTTTTAATAAAAATATAAATTTAAATAAATAATTAAAAATAAATTTACATAAAAGTAGTGATAATAAAATATAAATTTATTTTTTTATTTTCTATACCAATAAAAAGTAGATAAAAATAACACATTCATAACTCGAAATCCAAAAAAGAATAATTTTTAATTCTAGTAAAAAATAAACAAATATTTTTTATTTTATTACAATTATATTCAATTTATATTTTATTATTAAATATTAATTTATATTTATGTTTTTAAATAGTTAAAATATTTAAAATTTTATCTATTTATTCTTAATTATTACTATAAATTTTAAAATAAAATTAAAATAAATAGTTAAAAATAATATATATATTGAAAATACTCTTGAAAATGTATAAATTTTAATAAAAATAATAAAATAATAAAATATTTAAATTTTAAATAAATAATTAGAATCAAATAAAATAAAAATAAAAATAGTTATAATAAAATATAAAAATATCTTATAAAAATAAAAAATTTAGATAAAAATAAATCACTCGTAACTCTAAATCCAAAAATATTAGTTTTCTAAATTATTATAAAAAATAAAAATTTATTTTTTATTTTATTATGTCATCCTTAATTTTTATCTATTTTTCATTATTTATTTATATTTCATATTATTTTAATTATTAGATAAAAATAACTCACTCATAATCCCAAATCTAAAAAGACTAATTTGTTGAATTCTTATAAAAAAATAAAAACTTAGTTTCTACAAATTTTAAATAAATAGTTAAAAATTTCAAATATTTAAAAATATAAATATAAATTACTATTTAATAATGAAATATAAATTAAATATAATTATACTAAAATAAAAAATAAATTTTTATTTTTTACATGAATTAAAAAAATAATCTGTTTAGATTTGGGGTTGTGAGTGGGTTATTTTTGTAAAAAGGTAAAATTTATTTTATATCTTATTATAACTATTTTATTTATATTTATTTTAAATTATTTATTTAAAATTTATATAATTTTTATTTTTATTAGAAATTATGCATTTCAGGATCATGTTTGTAAATTTGCACGAGATTTTAATGCCATTAACTGACCTAATGATAATTTTTTAACAAATTATAATATCAGGGGTATCTATGTAAAATGGAGAAAATCAAGTATCTATATAAGATAGAAAAAACTTGGAGGGTATACTTACAAAAAACAAAGTTATGTGATGATAGGTGTAATTTTGTCATAACTCAAGAGTACCTGTGGGGATAACCCATCCTTTTACATCAGCTTTTTGAGTTGAGTTGGGTGTTTGGACAAAAACACAGTGCAGTGTAGAATAAGGAGATTCTTTGTAGAAGCCAAAAGAAAATAAAGCTCCTCGAGGAGCCGCCGCCCACCTAGAAAGCAAGCCCGGAAAGGAAGAGGAAAGAGAGCTTAGACTGAAAAATTCTTTTGTTTTCGGGTTTTAGTCCAACCTTAAACTAAAGATTTTCTTTTCTGGTTGTAACCATCTGATGAAAGGGGTGGGTCTTACTAAATGAGAGAAGTGGGTATTATGCTTAGATTGTAGGTGGGCTGAGTTGGAAGCTGTTATTAATGATTGATGAATCAAAAGTTAACATGTTAAGACTAGCTAATCTTAGCCCCTCAACTAACGTATAGATATAAAAACACTAAAAACATTCTGGATGTCACATCTTGTTTGCCACATTTAGAGTCAGCTCTTTCGGTTTATCAGATGATTGAGACTACGGGTCCAGCAATTGGGTTGGGCTCCACCACATTTTGAAAGAGCGGTTGGATGAGGTTGCCACCCTAGTCAACTCAATCCAAGTTCAATCCGATTTTAGTTGATAATGACCCCATGCATATATGCATGCATATCCATGAAAAGAAATGTCTAGCTAGTTTTTAATTTCGGTTTATTTTCATTTATTAAAATATTCTTGCCATTAAAGATCTAGATTGTTATTCTGCAGATTTCTTAAGACCCTTTTAATTGAATTTGTAGATTAAAACAGTAAGGGAAAGACAAGTCTATTCCTTTGTCAGCATTATCCAACCAACATTGAATTATAAGAAGGAATTGAAAAAAAATAAAAAAAAGATGGATACGTTTAGGGGATGTTTGGCTAGGAGGTAGTTAAGAAATAGGGTCTTTAAAGTACTGATCTTTTACTCGATAAAATATTTATATATTATGATTATTTTTTATTATTTTCATAGTGCAATTTATTTTTGCACGATGAATCCTATCCTATTCTAAAAAGAGGTTTGAACATTTTAACCTTGTCTATTTTTTTAATGGGAATCATTCTTTTTTTCACTCTCACCCTTTGTTTTATAAAGCAACATAACTTTGGATTAATTAGTCGAGGATTTTTAGAGAATAGTTAACCTACATGATGTTGTCTGTTGAATATGTATATGCATGTGTGTGATCTTGGTTGCAAGTTGCAACCTCTTGAATTTTTATAAGTTAAAAAAGTTTTAATTAAATCCAAGACATTCATTATGCTTAACATCATTTACTTAATGTAGATATAAAAAATTATTCCAATTCGAAACTATTTATTGTAGCTCACATAGGTTTCTAATTGGAATAACTTTTAATGTCTACATTAAATAAATAAGAATATCTTTTAAATTGGGGCCACCCACCTTAACGATTCCATGAAATCCAATCTGATCATTTTATTTAGTATAATTTATTTAATTATAATATTAAAAATCATTTGATTGGAGTCTTTACAAATCATACCATTTAAAAAAATTATGTATAAAACATGAAAATCATTTAGATCCATTCACTCAAATGTTAAAATGTTATAAGAATTTATAAAATCATTCATCCATATTTAATTAAAAGCTTTAAATTTATATATTAATAAAAAAAATTTAATACATTAATATCTACCATTAAATGATTATAACCCTTATAAATCTTCAATTTTAGATGAATTTTGAATTCCCAGAAAAAAGAATTATTCTAAATGCAATGGTTAGATTAAATTTCATAGAATGATCAAAATGAGCTTCTATTTAAGAGGTTCCACTAAATTGGAACCTGCTCTCTTTCTCTCTCTCTCTCTCTATATGTATATATTTCAATACATTTCAGTGTATTTCATGACAGCAGTCATCTTCATGTTCCTAACACCCGACAAATTTGAGTGTTTCATTGAATAGTGAGGTAGTTTTCTTTTTGCAAGGATTGGAAGTGGTGAAGATGGCAATAAATAATCTTCTGGAATGGGTGCTACTACCCAAGCGACACATCTACAATCAAAATATATTACTTGTCATGCAAACACAAGGCATGGAAATCGGATTTCTAGATTTAAGAACCAAAAATAGTTCATATAATATATATCCCACCATATTCATATTCAGTGCTGTGGGCAACGAATAATTTGGGTGTAGCCCGAATCGCCACCATGCGCCAACACGAGATGAAAGACAACTGTTGGATCAACCCATGGTGTGTAGAGCTGCTTGAAGACAAGGAAAATGCTAGTAGAGGTAAAAATAAGAAAAAAAATATAAAAACTTAACATTTTCCTATACCGATTCTTTTCCTTTCCTCCGAACAATGGTGATTTTATTTTTGCCCATCAAAGCCCTAAATCGATAGCATCTTCAACTTCCACTGTCTGCTTCTTTCACGCCTAGTGTTCCTCTTAGCAAATCTGATTCTTCCCTTTCATTCTCACCATCTCTCCTTAAGGTCGAACATTGCAATGAGCTCTAAGGTGTAGAGTTGACTCATCTTCTTCCACACAGATCTCACCCAGTAGAGCTGATGCATCCTTCTAAGCCATCTCACTCAGCAACTTGTCACCGATGTCACCATCCCTCCTCAAATATGACAGACAGGTGGGTTGCTCATTTTCACTTTCTTCTTTTCACCATCTTTGCATCTCATTTTGATGGATTTTTTTTTCTAGAAGTAAGATACTTGGAACTACTATGAGTAAATGTCCCAAATGTTGAACTAATGCTAAAAAACTAATTGGAAATAGATCATTTAAAAGGTTGAAGAATGGGATGAGGATAAGTCATTCTCAATGTTCCCTTCATTTGTACTTAGAAGCACAAAAATTGGTCATTCTCAAATGGTTGTTTCCCATTCCACTCTCTTATTAAACCAACAATAGCTTGAATGCTCTGATGGAAAATCTGTATTAAGGCGATGTTGTAGCACCCCCATACCTAAGGTGCTACATTCTTATATTTTAGAGAAGGATTCTATCAAAAATCCGGCAGAGCCTCCCATAAAATATAAGAGTTTCACACTTGTATATTCAATCAACGTATAATTCAACATACAACCACAATCCTTAGATCCATACATCCAATCTCAAGGCATGATAAATAATTATATAAAACCTATAACAACTCTAATCACATCAAAAAGAAATATCATAGCCCACAAGCCATGCCATACTTTTGAAAACACAATAAACATGAACATCACTCCCACATAGTTCATTTATTGAGTCAAATACATAAATAATAACAAATGAAATCACCAAGATTCATCACATCCTCTCATCCAAGTATATGCTTAGTTCCCTTTATAAGCACTAACCCCTGGTTGGGCTTCTCCATCATTCTTGACAACTAAAATATAAAAGAAAATATGGTGAGTTCAAGCAAACTCAGTAGATAAGAAAGGCAGAATAAAATAATGATCATTGAATAAAATACAAACTCATCCCAAAACCATGTCAATACAACATATACCACATATGCAACACACACTTATATCGAATTATATCATATCCATAAGCCACTAAGGTAATCATATATCCACTAAGGCAATTACATAGTCATAGCTTTCATGGGCATACCATATAAACATAGCCACTATAGGCATATCATATCAACATAGCCACCTATGGTCATATCATATCAACATAGCCACCTACGGGTATATTATATCAACATATCCACCTATGGGCATATCATATTAACATAGCCACCTATGGGCATATCATATTAATATATACAATCACATGCAATGGCAACATCCATGAGTCATGTAATGCCATATCCAATGCATCTCAAATCACATAAACTCAAATCATGATATTACAAATGTGTGGCTAATACCAAATCATAGGGTAGACAGATGACATCTCAAACCACAAGTTAATGGTGTTAGTGTAAATGCATAATTTTGATGACAAACAAAACTCAATTAAGTTGTACTAATAAATATTTTTCAAGTGTTTAAGTATGCAAAAACAGGTTGCAGAAGCAAAAAAATATGCAAATGAAGTTTAATTCAGAAGAAATAGAAGAAGAAATCAGAAACTTTGAATTCTAGAGATAGTCAGATGTATCAGACAAATGAAAAGCTCAAAATAAAGATGAAGAAATAAATTAATTATATGTGTCATAAAGATCTGTCCAAAGTATATTATATTGACTACTCAGATAAAGCAAAAGACAGAGCTGTAATTAGAAATTTTGTTCATCCGCAATCTAAAGACCATCCAAATCAATCACGAATAAAGTAGAGTGAAGAAGAAATTCATCTCAAGCTTCAAGGTAGATTCCTCGGACATATTCATTTATCTCACTCGTATTCAAGCTAACTCTTGGCTTGTTCTTGAGTTATTTTAATTAATTTGTGTTTATGTTGATGTTTGTTTGTAGGCATACAACTTCAAAAAGAATGAAAAAAGACAAGAAATGAAATGAGGTGTAAAAGAGTGCAAAAGCTTGGACAAATTTGTGTCGCAACACAAGAAAATTGTTCCGCAACACAGAACCAAAGCATGTCTGAAGAAAAATTTAGCAAGCCTGGGTCATAGCACAGGAAAGCTATGCCGTGACACAGCATCAGAAGAGGTTTAGTTAGCAAGCCTGTGCTGCAGCATAAGATCAGAACAAGAATATTCAGCAACCCTGTGCCGTAACACTGTGCCACGACACAGGTCCAAGAAAGAAGAAATATGGCCAAATAGAGAGTCTGTGCTATAGCACAGGAGCTGGAGACAAGATTCTAAATTTTCTAAGATGGATTGGGAACAATGATGATTTTTTGGAATTACTTGGAAATGTTACAAAACAACAAATCTTCAAGAGAATAAGTATAAAAGCAAGGAGAGGTCACCATAGATCACATCTTTGGGAGCTGAGAGGAGAGTTGGAGAGGCTTTTGGAGAGGAAGAAGCTTTAAGCTGCAACCCAAGTCAAGAACCACTTAGAAGAGTTTGTTATCACTTAAATCCTCATTTCTTTGGTGTTTTACATCTTATTTATCATCGGTAACTCGGATTAAAGTTGGAATCCAAATTTTGATAATGATATATGAATGTTTTATGGATTTTCATTTCATTATGAGTAGCTAAACTCCTCTTTCTAGAGGAGAGATGGATCTTGTGTTGAAGTCATGGTTTAATCAATGAGCTATGCTATTGAGTATGTTTTATTGATATATTCATGATGTTGTTTGATTAATGCCTTCAATCTACTAGCCATTTATTGAATGATATTACATTTAGGATTTGACACTTGGGAGAGATAATTTTGAATGGGATCTAAACATCAAGACATGTAAAGCTAGATGACTTAGGAAAGCTTCTAGGTTATATGAGATTATTCAAAAGAACCATGTCTTAATGCATTTTTAATATTCCAATTTTTATAGGGATATCAAAATTGGGATATTGAGAATAGATACTTTGCCTAGCATTCGGCAGAGGGGGTTAAATGCATTGAGATTCTTGATTTATCAATTGATAAAAACAATCAATACATCATAAGTTGAAGAAACCATGATTGAAACACAAGTAAAGTCGATCCTCTAGATGCTTCTATACCTTGATTTCTTTCCACCAATAACCTATCTATTTCTATCTCTTATTTAAATTCACATTACTTAATTTTCCAAATAAAATTAGGATTATTCATTGCAACAGATAGTAATTAATTAGAATACACAATCCCTGTGGAGATGATACTTTCTTATTACTATACTATAAAACTTGACACCATGCACTTGCGGTATAATTTGAAATGAACAAACAAACGCAAGAGGCTACGTACAAATCAAAATGAAGAGTAACTTCATACAAAGACTTAAGGTAGAAAACCTGGACAAATGCAAAAGACAAAAATGAACTTCAGACATAGTAACAGTTCAGTAAGTTTGTCTAAAACTTACTCCGAGTAAATGGGATGAAGCATGAGACAAAATAAAATGAGAAAACTTTGTCCGATCAAGAATTACTAAGCAAAATTTGTCTGAAATTAACTTCAAACAAAATAATGGTTTAATGGGTTTGTCCAAAATTTACTTTTGGTAGATGAAATGAAGTGCAGGACAAATTGAATTGGGAGAATTTGCCCAAACTTAATGCCTTCTTCCTAAAACTATGAAACAGATAGAGTTGCAGATACTTCCTTGCCCGATGCATGCCCAAAGTAGAAATCCATATTCTCACTCGAGGCAAGAATGACGCTACAAGCATTCTAGCTAATAAGAATTAATTAAGGAGATGGTGATTTCAAAAGAGCTAATTAGAATGGTCATTTGTAATTAATGGAGGTTACCTATCACCAACGGCTGAAATTCAAAACAGATATAAATGAAGTAAATCTAGACCAAAGAAACAACTTTTGAGAAGAAGAAATTTTAATTGCTTATTCTATTCAGAGCTACAACCTTCATTCATCCTACAACAGAATTGAGAGCTTTCATACTTATCCTTTTCCATCATTTCTGAAAGGCCTCTAACTACTTTCTGGGAAGATTATTTACCTCTTCATTTAAAGCTTCAAATTCTTCCCCCGAGCTTACAGTGAGATATTTGTAAAGTATGCTTAAACTTTTATATCTTTTCATCTTTATAAAAGCCTTGAGCTAATAAGTGTTGACCAGGCTCAAGAAGAATTGTGAGTGTCTGAGTGAAGATGAGTTATTTAGTTATACCCCCTAGAGTTGAAATCTAGAAGACTGCTGGGTGCATTGGTTTATGCCTTTTAGAGTTAAAATCTAGAAGAGTGCTAGGTGCATTGGTTTTGATGAGAATACAAAATATTATATTTTATTTCTTTAATACTTAATCTTTTACACTTATTTGAATCCTATATATACTCATTATTCTTATATTTTAATTTAGGAGATAATTAGAGTGGTTAAGTGCAAAAAGAAATCAATTGAAGGATTTTGGATAATTTCAGCATCACTTCATATTTTGGGCACAACTCTCTCATTCGACATTCGATTGAGATGGTTGAAGCTGTTTTGGAAACATAAGAAAATTTCTACAACTTTCATGTTTGGAGTTTTCAGAGATAAGGACTACATCAATGGTAGAAACAAGAAGAATGTCAAAGTCAAGATGAAGTGCAAAGGAGAAACAACAAGATGCCATTGGTGCTAACCCATATCACATCCCCACCACACTAGGTAGTAAGGTGGTGTCGGCGGCACTCGACTCCATTTCCTAATTTTTTTTTGCATATTTTTGACTCTATATAAATAGCAGTTTCCTAGGATTTTTCAGGGTTCTTTTGCTAGGGTTTAGAGAGGACTTCTTGGTGGCTTTCGACAGAGAATCTTCTTCTTCTCTCATCTATTTTATTTAATTTTTTAATTTATACTTTGAGTATTAAATATTCTTCTTTGTTCATGATTATGATTATTATGTTTAATTGCTAGATGACCTACTAGTTTATTATTTATTGCAATCTATTGCTAGATTAGATATCAAAACCGTAATTATTTGATCCCTCTAATCTGTGAAGCAACTAAGGTTTAATAATTTGCTGTTGTTGCAGTGATTAAATCTTAGAAAGAATATTTGACTAAATTAAATGCAACTATGTGTGCTTATGTTATTTAGCTTCATAAATCTCTATAAATCTTAAGGCTGCTATTAGATTAAACCTTTAGCACTGGTTTGGGGTTATTTAGTGGTTAGGCTTAATTAAAATGCTAGTTTTTAATTAACTAGTTGAAAGAGATATAAGAAAAATAATTCTAATTTGAATATTTAAAGTATAAATTGATTTATAATTGTGTCAATGATCAGTTATGAGATTTTGATGGTGGATGTTGACTTGAACCAAGGTTTTCTTCTTTGATAGATTTCTTTTATAACACTTTCTTTATTACATTCAGAATTCCTCTTTTTGTTTACATTATACAATAATAAGCTAGATAATCCTCGTGGGATCGACTCTTACTCACACTACAATAAAAAATTGAAGTTAGAGTAAGGTTCTAAATTTGGTTGCCTAAGACAATACACCAAATTTTTGGCACTATTGCTGGGGAGGCATTCTAGTTAATTTTTATATTTTTGTGAATTTATTTATTTATTTTTATTTTTATTTTTTTAAAAAATTTATTAGATTTTTTTTATTGTTTATGTTAGCAACTCGATCTTCTAACTAAGGTAATTTATAGCATGAACCAAAAATTGAAAGAACTTTATATAGGTTAAGGAGTGAAGCTCACAGGAATTTAGAAAAGGAGGAAATCATGGCTGGAAATCAAACTTTGAAAGAGTTTGCCACACCTGATTTGGATCAACAACTTTAGATGCTACTGTTAATTTTGAATTAAAATCTAGACTAATAAATCTCTTGCCCACTTTTCATGGCCTTATAGGTGAAGATTCTCACAAGCATCTAAAGGAGTTTCATGTGATGTGTACGAGTATGAAACTAATAGGGGCGACTAAAGAGCAGATAAAACTGAGAGCCTTTCCATTCTTTTTGAAGGATTTGACTAAGGATTGACTTTACTATCTACCATCTGGGAGCATCACAACATGGAATGAGATAAAAAGGTTATTTTTTGGAAAAATATTTTTCAGTTTCAAGGGTGGCCAACATTAGGAAGGAAATTTGTAGTGTGAGACAGCATAGTGGAGGATCCCTATATGAATATTGAGAGCATTTCAAGAAATTATGTGCATGCTGCCCCCATCATCAGATTAGTGAGCAACTATTTATCCAGTATTTCTATAAGGAACTTCTACCTACTGAAAGGAGCATGATTGATGCCGCCAGCGGAGGAGCTTTGGTGGATAAAACTTCTGAAGCTACAAGGAACTTGATTACAAACATGACAAATAACTCACAACAATTTGGCAATAGGCTTGATTCTCTATCCAAGCCTGTCAATAAGGTAAGTGTTTCTTTTCTTGAACAACAAATTATAAGTCTAGCTTCTTTTGTTCATCAATTGGCTGTAGGGAATATGTAGATAGAGAAAGCTTATAGAATTTGCTCTATGGTAGGACATTCAATCGATATGTGCCCAACTCTTCAAGAGGAACTTATTGAGCAGGCGAAAGCAATGGGTGATTTTTTTGGACAACCAAGCAGAAAGTATGATCCCTATTTGAACACATACAACCCAAGATGGAGGGATCATCCCAATTTTAGCTATGAAAACCCACAAGTAAATTAGCCATCTACTTAAAATTGCCTAAATTTTTAGCAGTATTAGCAATATTCCCACCTAGACAACTACAAGGGCAAACTTCTAACTCTGGTATGTCTTTAGAAGATATTGTTAAATCTCTTGCCACTAACACTTTGCAATTTCAATACGAGACAAAACTAGTATTCAAAATTTGGAGAATCACGTAAGTCAGATAGCTATCACAATCAATCGCCTGGAGACACAAAAATCAGAAAAATTACCTTCTCAAATAGTGGTGAACCCAAGAGAGAATGTGAGTGCAATTGTTTTGAGAAGTGGTAAAGAGATTGGCATCCTAGCAAAAGCAACTCCTACACCAATAAAGTAAGAAAAAGGGAAAGGTGCTGTTGCACACAAGAAGGATAATGAAGTAACTCAACGTAAGTTTCCATCTCTTTTTTAATATCACAAAATTAAGAACTATAAAGATTTCTATGAGACTTTTCATAGATGTGAGGTAAATATTCCACTTTTTGATGCTATTAAAAAAGTACCTTATTATGCTAAATTCCTGAAAGAATTGTATACAATAAAGAGAAAACAAAAACTTAAGGGATTTGAGAAGCTGGTAGTAGGGGAGAATGTTTCTCCAATCATTCAAAGAAAACTCCCTACAAAGTGCAAAGATCTAGGTATATTTACTAACCCTTGAATGATAGATAACACTAGACTTGAAAAGGCTATGTTAGATTTAGGAGCTTCCATTAATATTATGCCATATTCTTTGTATACTTCTTTGAAACTTGGACTTTTGAATAAGACTGGTGTTGTGATTTAATTAGCTGATAGATCCAATGCATATCCTAAATATGCAATTGATGATGTTCTTGTGCAAGTCAATAAATAAGTCTTTCGTACTGATTTTTATGTGTTAGATATGAAGAATGGTAATCATACTACCCCCACTCTATTAGGAAGACCCTTCCTAAAGATATCCAAGACTAAGATAGATGTTCACAGTGGCATACTCACCATAGAATTTGATGGTGAAATAGCTAAGTTTAATATTTATGGTGCCATGAAATATCCTGATGATGATAATTCTGTTTACTCTATCGATGTGATTAATTCTTGTACATAATAAGTTTTTGAAATTGATGGGAAAGATGAATTGGAAGTTGCCATTAGTAAGAATCTTGAGAAGGAGAATGAAGTTTTACCATGGACTAATGAATTGTAGGAAACTGTTGCAGCATTGAATGACTTTCCAAAGTCACAAAAATCAGGTAATGTTTCTCATTTTGATTTTTCAGTTTCTAAAAAGGAAATTTTACCTTTTGTTTTGCAGGCTTCTATTTTAGAGTTGAAGTCTCTTCCCGGTCACCTCAAGTATGTGTTTCTTAGAGAAGGAGAGACCTTACTAATGATCATTTCAAGTAAACTTAGTGCATTACAAGAAGAGAAGCTTGTGCAAGTCCTTAAGGAGCATAAAATGACTATTGGTTGGACAATTGCAAACATTAAGGGAATCACCCCATCTACATGCATGCATCGTATTCTGTTTGAAGAGGGACCAAAACCTTCCTGTCAACCACAAAGGAGATTGAACCCACCCATGATGGATGCAGTGAAAAAGAAAATCCTCAAACTTCTTAAAGTTGGAGTTATTTACCCTATTTTGGATAGCAGTTGGGTTATCCTGGTTCAAGTGGTTCCTAAAAAGACTGGAATAACTTTGGTGAAAAATCAGAATAATGAGTTAGTCCCTGCTCATGTTTAGAATGGGTGGCGAGTTTGTATAGATTATAGAAAATTGAATGCTATAACTCACAAGGACTACTTTCCTTTACCTTTTATTGATTAAATGCTTGAGAGATTACCTGATCGTTCCTAATATTGCTTCCTTGATGGTGATTCAGGTTATTTTTAGATTGCAATTACCCCTGAAGATCAAGAGAAGATGACTTTCACATGCCCATTTGGAACTTTTGCATATCGTCGTATGGCCTTTGGCCTTTGTAATGCCCCAACCACTTTCCGAAGGTGTATGGTTAGTATCTTTTCAAATTATATTGAGCATATTATAGAAGTCTTCATGAACGATTTCATAGTTCATGGAGACTCCTTTGATAATTGCTTGCATAACCTTACACTTGTTCTTTAAAGATGTATAGAAACTAACATTATGTTAAATACTAAAAAATGTCACTTCATGGTTGAGCAAGGTATAGTTTTGGGTCATGTTATCTCATATGGTGGAATTGAGGTAGAATAAAGCTAAAGTTGATATCATTCCATCTTTACCTTATCCCACTAGTGTGGGAAGTTCGTTCTTTTCTTAGACATTTAGGTTTCTATTGAAGATTCATCAAGGACTTCTCCAAAATATCATTGCCTCTATGCAAGTTACTCAAAAGGATGTGACTTTTGAATTTGATGAAAGTTGCAAAGAGACATTTGACAAGATGAAGGAACGGTTGACTTCAAACCTGGTTATCCAACCTCCTGATTGGAGTGTTCCTTTTGAGATAATGTGTGATGCAAGCGATTATGCAGTGGGTGCTGTTTTGGGTCAGAGAATTGGAAAAGCATCTCATGCCATCTATTATGCTTCAAGGACATTGAATGATGCTCAAAGAAATTATTTTACCATTGAGAAAGAACTGTTAACTGTTGTCTTTGCTTTGAAAAATTTTTGATCTTATTTGCTTGGTACTAATGTCATTGTTTATTTTGATCATATAACTCTCCATTATTTGATGACAAAGAAGGAAGCAAAACCAAGGTTGATAAGGTGGATACTTCTCTTAAGCAAATTTGACTTGGAGATCAAAGATATAAGAGGGACAGAAAATCATGTTGCAGATCATTTGAGTTATCTAGTTCATGTAGAGGATGAACTCCATCTGCAAGAAGCATTTCTTGAGGAACAATTATTCTCTATGAGTGAGACACTACCTTAGTGTAACGCCCCGCCCTCCTGGGGTCGTTATTCCACTTTACACCATAAATCCACATGATAATACCATGATTTTTCCACCTCCAGGGTGGGTTACTTTGATATATATTTTTTTGACCTAATTTCTATAGAAAAATTGGACAGAGTCTCCCTTGAAAAAAAGGGTTGTCCACCTAGGTACAAGCATTCATCATATATTATGATACATTTCTTTTTATACAATTCATAAAAG